>JACN01122530.1:0-10895 GCA_000787155.1 Scartelaos histophorus | reverse complement strand
TAATAATAATAATAATAATGATAAAACATTAACAATTAAAAAAAATATATAAGAAGAAAATTAAAGTGTACTGTGTAACTTTTCTGGTCTTTTATTTCCTTGTCTCCATTAAGATGTTATGGCTGTTTTTACTGTGAGTGGGATTGCCTCTCCACAGATCTGACCTGTCACTTGGCCTGTTTATGTCAGTTAAGCATGAAGAGTTTAATGCCAGGCTTAGGAACATGAAAAGTTACATAATAGTTTGCCTTTAAATTACAAACTTTTACAGTATTTTTATGTTGTTGATGGATTCTTGCTGGATTTGGAAGGAATTAGGCTGATTCTAGTTTCCTCTATGAAGATATTGTCGTTGAAATCCAATGACTTTTTGATGTAACAGACTGTTGTGATCATGCAAATACTCACTGAAAAACAACATAACAGCACCTTCTCCTCGTACAAGCATTTATTTATGATCAAATCACAAGACCCAATGGCGAAAAGTAACACAAATACTGTATTATTCAAGTCTAAACACTGAAGGACACGCGTGAGGTCTTAAGAGATGTGTTTGGTTTTATTCACACATGTTCAGTCTGCAAACTCTCTTCTGCATAATATAGGAGCTTTACACTTTCTGCTGATCTAAAAATACAGTGTGACCCTTAATCGCTGGGGTCAAAGTCGTGTTTTGGATGAGCAGAGCTGTGGGACCGGTCAGTGGACTGTGGTCAGGACACACCGGAGACAGATCCTATAGAGTCTAATATGACCCAGACCAAGGGCACGGGCGGCTGCAGCCTTGACTCACACAATAATGTCCCGCGCTGAAATTGGATTGTGCCACTGCTTTAAAATAGGGCCTATAGTGTTTTGGAGACAACAGTGACACATAAGCACTTGGGTTAGTGGTTTAGACGGAGTTGTGCTTTCACTTTGAGCCGCGTACACCAAGTTTTATTATGAAAACTTCTACAGCCAAACTACACCTTTTATTTCCTTATCAAGACTTAAATGAGATGGACAAAAAGCATTAACTGTGACTCTTTGTAGCAGATTTATATGAAAATCTAAATGTTTTTAATGTTGAATAAAGCTCACGTGTAATCGTTATTGCATCTAGTTATGTTAATTTTAAGGTTGGCAGTTAGGACCCAAATCCAACCAGTGCATGTGTTGTGTCATTGGGCAAGGCACTTCACACATCATGCTAATATAGAAATCTGGAGTGACTGATTTGTTGGAACAGATTAAGCACAGTATGAGCTATAACTAAGTAGTTTCATATATAAAGCTCTTTAACCTTCCTCCTGTGTTAGGGTCAAAACTGATGCGTTTTTTGGTTTTAAATGTATAAAAGAACCACATAGGGTTAGTTTATTGCATCATCCTTGGTGTTTTTATTTGAATGTTTTTGTTTTATTATGAACATGGTAAAAATAAACCTTCAGCCTTTTCAGCAGATCTCAAACTATAATAAAAATATGTGAAAAATCCGTCAGTGGTCCAGGTAGAATCCATGGCAAAATGAAAATAAATTTGTCAACTGGACAAAAGTTATATGGTCGAATACATTTCGCAGCTCATCCAAGCTGCTTCTTCAGTTCTGGTTCTGGTTCTGGTTCTTAAAATAATCATCAATTATTATTATTATTATTTTTTTTTTCTCCTTAATTTTAAAATGCTCCACTTAAAAATATGCCATTTGGGGTGTTAGGGTCAGTTTTGACCCGGTTATAAAAATTGGCTTATAAATCAATATTTACAACCAAAACTGAAATGATAAATGCACTTTAAGCTACAATAGTGATGCCAGCTTCTCTCCTAATCATTTGAGCTTCAGGGGAGTCTCATTTTGTCTTCCTGTAGAGACAAGTCCAGACGTCAAGTGGTCAGTTTATATTGTTGGTGACCTCCAGATTGCACGTCTCCAAATTGTATGATGCAAAAAGGGCTGAGGCTCCAACCAAAGACATTAAAACCAAAATTTTCATGGAAAAGGAAGCTTAACAAGCAAACCAAGAGCTGAGAAACAAATTTGATGATTTTTACAGCTGATTTAGGACACGGGTAAAAACCGAATAATAGATACGTCTCTTATAGAAATAGTAATGGTAATAGTAATAGTAGTATAGGAATAGAAAGCTCACACAGGAGGAAGGAAACTCTCCTGAAGCTTTACTCCGCCCCTTAGCAAAATCTGAAAAATCCTCAGGTTTGGGGAGGGGGTGTCGGATGATTGACAGTCGACCGACAACAGTCCAACATGGCGAGAACCGATGCGCTCCGGACTTTGAAACAGAGACATCTGTGCTCGGATCACGGCGTTTCCCTTCTCCGGACACGTCGACCGACAACAGTCCAACATGGCGAGAACCGATGCGCTCCGGACTTTGAAACAGAGACATCTGTGCTCGGATCACGGCGTTTCCCTTTTCTCCGGACACGGCGGGACATCGCAGTGACCAGCGGTGCCAGGTCAGGGCTGAGAGAGGCCGTAGTTGATCCTGACTACTAAATATGCACTAAAATGCCAAAATAAGGCCAAGGACAGGTATACACTTCTATTTTAGACCCATTTAGACAGACAATCAGTAGAAAAAAAGTGATTTTGGTGTTTAGATGGTTTCAGTAAGTGGTTTAATGCAATATTGTGGAAAAAGTTATAGTGCACTTTTACGTATTTTGAAGAAATGGAAATAATATGGGAAGAATCTTATCTTACAAAGTATATATTCATCTGGTTTAGCTCTTCTTTCATAAATAATTTCAACGTAAGGGCTGTTAAGGACACAGAGAGAAGCCTGCAGGCTGATTGCTGTAAAGTAGATGTTATTACAGTCTGGAGTCTGTGATGTGATGTTGACAGTGAAATCTCAGTCTGGATTTACCCCACGCTCCACTGTTCCCGCCCGGGACCCGAAACGGCGATAAGCTGTCAGAAGATGGGCCCGTCAGGCTGGCTGTGGGGTCAAAGGTCACGCCGGAGATACACAATATGGAGGATTGTGGGCGTCGGGTCGGCACACTCGCTCGTAATGGCCCACGAGAGCAAATAAAAAATGTATTACACTTTAATAAGACCATTTTAACACTTCCTAATGATTTTTTTAGAATTAAACTTAATCGAAATTAAACTTTATTATTTATTATTTAGATTTTAAAGCCGATTAAATTTATCCCATGATGATGTAAATGTTTATTACGATTAAAAAATGATGACGCGCTGCAAAAAGGAAGCGCAGCAAAAACTTTCGTCTGGAAGTGAAACTCTTTTTCTTATAAGTGCACTGGAAGAAGTACAAAGAGTGAAAAGAAACATGAAGCTTTTCAAAGAGGTAGTGGAAAAAAACAAGTGGAAACAGTTAAAGCAGGAGAACAACAAAGCTGAAGCACAAAACAGCAGAAGTAGAAGCCCCTTCCTGAGGCCCAGACGCTGAATGAAATTAAATAAAGCAGATTTAACATGTTTTCCATGTAAACCTTAATGCGGAATTATTATTTCCATGCAAACTTGAAGCAGAATTATTTATATCCAATCAATTTAATTTGGAATATTTTAATTTGGAATTAAAAACATCACGTAAATGTGGCTCAGGTTACAGGAGCACCGACTCTTCTGATATTGTGTGGGTGTGTCATGGGAATGTATGGTAATTTTAGTCAGTTTTAGTACCGTATTTTTGGGGCTATAAAGGTCACCGGATTATAAGGCGCAGTATCAAATAATATGTCAGTTGTGTCATTGTCCACACATAAGGAGCATCGGATTATAAGGCACAATAAGAGAAACAAAACGTGTGTCGGATAAATGGAACTTTATTCAGGTCATTTACAATAACTCTCAGTTGTAGCTAACACAAAAATACAAGTTTAACAGTTGGTGATTTGGGCATCAAACATGCCCGGATCCTCTCAACATTGTTCAGTTTTAACACTAAAATACAAAACCTGAAATCTGCATGGTGCATGTCTCTTAACAGGTGCATTTTGGGTCCTTGAACAGCACACGGCAGAACTACCGGTATGTTGCACAGTCGCCCTATATGTGGCCAACATATTACTCCTCCTGACTCGCCCACTAATACCTTATTAGACTCATGTGGACAACATCAAATCGGTTGGAGGTTAAACACAACCAAAGGTCACACATAAGGCCACTGGATTATAAGGCCACTGTGGATTTTTGAGAAAATGTCATGATTTTAGATGCGCCTTATAGTCAGAAAAATACGGTAATATAGTAATTAAAAAAAGATCAGCAAAAAAATGTGGTAAAAAGAAAGAAACGCACACACTATATAACTAGGCATAACTATGATGTAAGCATAGGCAGTATAAAGAAATCAGCAAAAGTAATAAGCAGGCACAGTTATTAATGCGATCGAATGATAATAGATTAGAAAGTACCACCCACCTCATATTTCTTTTGTATTATTTGTAAGATTTGTATAAGGGAAATTGTATTTTTTTATACTTAATGTGCACAAGAAACAAGTACGATTTTAGAAATAAGGACCTCGCCTAATAGTGAATAGCGACGTCATAGATGTGCCTCTTGTTTTTCACGTGAGAAATAACAGTTTAAGTGTAAATTTCTTATTGATAAACATCATTTTGTCGTTTTATGTTGTAAAACCGAGTCGTAAAGTGTGTCTGGATGTGAATAGCGTGGTCATAGATGTGTCTCTTGTGTTTCAGTGCACACGGCAGTAAAAAGAAATAAAAATTCACTCTCTGAAGCCTCTTTATCTGACCACAAGTGCGACATATAACCTTCAGCTCCAGTCAAATGAAGCTCATGGGGGCAGCAGTTATAGGATCGAATCTGGAGCAAAGTTAAAACGTAGGAATAAGAACTTATATATAGCTAAAACTGAGAAATAAAAGCACCTGGATCATGTAGAGCGGGTTAATACGTGACATTTTAAAACCAAAGTGGCAAACTCACAGCAGCAGGTTTAGGGTTATTGAGTCTAAACTGAGAGTCTATGGTCATAATACATTTTTTATTATTTACTTACAATTTTTTTTTCCCACAAATGGTCCGTCAACCCTCTGAGTTTATTCCAGCACCTCCAGGTTCAGAACTATATTAGACTAGTCGGTTTATTTAGATGCCGTGTGACAGTTCCTCAGTGGGCCTGGGCTTGTATTGTTTTATTATGCGGCCCTCATTATTACTGCGCCATTGTAATTTTTTTCCACATATTTCATCAGTCTCTGTGACTTTAGGCTAGAGCCACAGCCACAGCAAAATGAATACTTTAAATAACAAAATGATCTTTTCATTATAATAGAGGGGCATTATTCTGACTAAAATGTTCAGGAAATGGCAAAACAAAGCAGGGAGGCGAAGTCTGGGAAACTAAACATCTGGCTCTTGTTTCTTGTTGCAACTTCTGCCAAACTTTCTCTGAGTAACTTTTGCAGGATGTACTTGAGTTGCAGCAGTAGTTTCTGAAAGCGGGATTAAGAAAGAAAGAAAAAAAACTCATATTGAAATGTGAATACAGGCAAACTCAAAGGCGCTCAATGGCAATTAGCAGAGACTGGCTGCACAGCTGACAGTCGGAGAGACGACTTCTGTGCATTTTCTCCTCAGACAAAGGACAGAGATGAAGAGAGACATGAGAGTACATCTGCAGTGAGGTCCAAAGAGCCTCCTCCTCCTCATCACACTGCAGCCTCCAGTCACTTTTGACACTGTTGTAAGGGGGAAGCATAACGCACATTTTGACACTGCACATACACAAGACGGGCAAAACTTCTGTCCAGAACTGTGATGTTTTATGTTTGTGTAGCATGAGTGGAGCTGACCTCAGGTGGTCAGTGCTGCATTAAATCAACTAAAAATAAGCCTATGTCTCCACTGAAATAACTAAATGAAACAAGGCGCACTGGTTTGCTTATTGACAAAGAGGTGCTTCCAGTTTGAAATAGGTTCACTTAACAAGTTTTTGTTTTTTTTTACAAGTTCTGTTTTATGTTCACATATTCTTAAAGATTTGGTGTGACACAGAGTTGACTCTTGTGAGCTTTAAGTCGTGTTATAATGTTTTTACCTCCTCAAAAACACACCTGGAGTTGTGTTTTGTTTCATTTACATATGTTTGAGTATGATATTATTATTATTAGTCTTATTTTACATTTGCATAGCTCAAAATGCTCTGTCCCACCTTCAGAGCTCCCACCATCCAACTCTAGTGAAAGAGCCTGGAGCTAAAACAGTGGAGCTTTTCTGTATCACCACATGACATCACAAGTTGGAACAGAGTGTTTTCCATTAGAGAGAAGAACAGAGCCTAAATATGCAGCGTTTGTTTGTGTGTTAAACCTGGGTGAATAAAATAAAACACAACTGCAGGTATCTGTATTATAACAGATCAGAACAGAACTTGTTATGGGCCTTTTAAGCCGACCTCACACTGCACTTTCCTCGTGGCACAGCCTATAGTTCAGTCTGTTCCAATCATTTAAAATAACATTTGGCTTTCTTCATCCTCATGTGAACCTTCAACTCTTTTCTCCAAAATCTGGTCCACAAAACTCAGTTTATGATGTAAATGTGTTTAGAGTGAGTTAAGTTGATGCATGAAAATCATCATGAGAATCATTTTAATCTTGCATCAAAATATAAAATACTACATGCAGTTGTTGTACTCGTAATAAGTTTACTCAGACCCTGTTTTCCTCTTTCAGTGTTTCCAGTTTGTAGATCTCTTATGGCCGAGTCCTTTTGCTCTTGTTGCTTCTGATGAGCCACAATCATCAACTTTACTTTCCTTAATAAACAAAACTTACACTCCTGATGCTGGTCATGGTGTTTCTCTCACTAAGCCTCTGGAGGTTTTCTTCTTCCACTTCTCTGAGCAGATCTTCTCTGGCCACAGCAGATGAAGGCCACGCCCTTCTCATCTTCCTCCTTAGATCCCTGATGGTTTTGGGCCCTAACTGCCCCTTTAAAGACAGAAAAAGACAGGACTGACCTCCTTGTCTCCTGACCGTCTTTTCAGTACAAAAACTGAATCAGAGCTCCCTGAGGGCCAAATTAAAACCCCTGGAATATTTAGACATTTGTATAGGCTGAAGGGATCTTATTTTATTATTAGCATGTTTTTTATTGTATTTACAGAAAAATGAAAACATTTTGGGCCGTTTACTACGATCGTAACATTGAAAGGACCAGTGTTTTAATTCAGATCTAATTATTATTCTTTCAGTCACATTTTGGTGTTTTTTCATCAGTTTTATTCACAATAGGCTTAAAAACACGGTGCACAGTTTTGTTCCCCACCTCCTCCTTTGTGCACTCATGAATACTCTGAAGCGCCCTTATGCTTTCCCCTCTGATTCCTCTCAAATTATTTCTTCACAACCTCATCGCCGGCTGACAAAGTGTGAACAGACTGCTGCTGTCTTTGTCTCTCTCCAGTCCCCCTAACCCTCGCTCTACACCTCCGCCATCTTTGTCACCGCGCTGCTCCCTCTCACAGGAAACAATGTGCCAGTCGGAGGAGGGGGCTGAGCCGGTGTCTTTATGGGACTAATGAGCAGTGATCTGGAGACATGGGGCTCCTGCTGCTCCAGGAGAGGAGGCTTCTCTCTGACGGAGATTTCACTCAGAGGGGCACAGGTGGCAGAGGAGCCACAAAGAAGAACTGGAAGAGGAACGTCCCCTCAGAGGTACATTAAAATATGCTTAAAATATAAACTCGTACTGCATCAACAGATAATTAATAAACTACACTGTAAATAATTACCAGGACTTCACAGTTTTCAGCTGTAACATTTCACTGTAAATTGCCGTATTGTCACTTTACAGAATTTAACTGTAATGATCACAGTATGAGACTGTACTGTCAACATTTACTATAAAACAGAGTAACTACTGTATTATTTAATTATTACCAGTATTACACAGTATTTTATTGTGTTATTTCACTGTGTTAACGTCCATTTCCATTACCACAAAAGCCACATACTAAAGGTCATGTTAACAACAGGCCACAATAGAGTTTTGTATCTAAAACACAATGAAGGTTTAATAACCAATGTAAGAAAACGGTTTGTAATGTTGTGTAGAGTAATACATTGTAACATTTTAAATATCGTTATACACACTGGGACATGTCTTTGTCTTTTTGGCCATACCGGCCTCAGATCTCAGAGGCTCACCGGGCCTGGTTAGTACTTGGATGGAGACACTGGGGATTCCAGGTGCCACATGGGGGCGCCTGTTGCAACTGTTGTTGTGTCCGTAGGCAAGGCACTTCACCCACATTGCCTAGTATAGAAGTGGTGTGTGCATGAGTGATGGTGGTGGTTGGAGGGGCCGATGGAGCCTCGCTTCTGTCAGTCTGCCCCAGGGCAGCTGTGGCTGCAGTAGCAGCTCACACCACTGAGTGTGGAGTGAAAGAAGAATGAACTGTAAAGAGCTTTGGGCGTCTTGAAAGGCACTATAGAAATGCAAGAAATATTATTAATATTATTTTTTCTCCTTATTGTGCTCTTAGGTTAAATCTATCTATGAAGCATTTTTCCAATAATTTTTTTCTAACATATATTAATATTATTTTTTCCATTTCCACTTTACCAATGAATAAAAATCAAGCGACTGCAGCTGTGACATGTGAGTTCAAGTTTTGAAACATCTGAAACAATAAACATGAAAAACCACAGACATTTAAGAGAACAACATCATGTTAAAGGAAGTTTTGTTTTATTTTTTCCTTATGCAAAGGGTAAAGGGTCAAAGTTGGAGGGGCTTTAGTTCAGGCAGCGCTGGTGGAAGCTCTGGACCCTCCTCTGCTGCTTCACTCTGCCCCTCAAAAGAGCAAAGCCCTTTTGAGGGGCTTTGCTCTTTCACTTTTATAACAGAATTTCAACAGACGCCGGGTCTGTTTCTGAGGAGGTAACAACACCAGAACATGACTTGAAGCTCACAAGAGTCATTTTTTGTGTCATTTAGGACCTTTAAAGCCACACTGCATCACCTTTTAGCCCAAAATAAACTCAAATAAAAGATACATGTTTGTTTGTTTTAAACTTTATATTTCCATGGACTCATTAAGTTACAAAGTGTTGGTTTAATCTGGACTAAACTACATCTATAAACATTAAGAGTCCAAATCAAGAGCAAATGTTTTAAATGGAACATGCTCGATAATAAAGGGCCCATAGATCCACATTTCTATTTTACATTATATTTCTTTTTTTTTTTTTTTAAATTAATTCTTTATTATTTTGACCAGTATAAACCAGAATGAGAAACACAAATGAACTCTGTCTGTACATCCTGAAGTATCCAGGCAGTTCATTTTCATCTTCATTGTGGCGTTGTCATTTACAGCATGTGGATGTGTCACCTAAACGCCTCGTGCCCTGTGTCGTTTCACAGGCCTGTGAGTGTGCGTTTGTGTGTGTTTGTGTTGTGTTGAGAATCACAATCTGAAGGAGCGACAGACACACAGCTCAAAGCATTATGGGTAATGCACTTGTACTTCTAACAATACTTTTATATATATTTTTACTTTAAGGCCGCTACACACTACAGAATTTTTCAGTTTTAAATGTGCGACAAAAAGTGCACACCACAGACACAAGAAGAATCAAATGGGACTTAAAATCTCTGAGCTCCCAGTCTGCAGTGGGTCTGTCTGTGGACCACAGGAGGCTAAACTGTGAGTTCGATGGCGTCAGCTGTTTCCTGTCTGCAGTAAAACCACTCGCTCTGAGACTCTGACGTGTTCAAAGATCAGAGCTCTGCATTTCCAGTTTAGATTCACGTCAAAATTGTGAAATTATAATGTGTAAAATGTGGTGCAAAACGTCTAATACAAATTTTTTAAAGCATAAAAAATAAAGTCCACAGGAAGTACACAGCAAAAAGTGGAGCATTAACATTGACTCTCACAAAAACAGTTTTAACATTTTCTCAGGGTTTATATGAGTCCAATCTGTTCTTAAGTTAATTTAACATTTTTTGAAATGTGGATTAAGTAACACTGGACCAAAATTCCTGTTTATCTCAGAATTTAAGAGTTTTATTTACGTTTACGTTATTTACATAGAGAGTAAACGGAAGGGTTCTTTTGATTTAGCTAAACAACATACAGCGGTGTTTTTTGCACTTTACTTTAGTTAATTTAAGATGAAATTATGAACAAAACTGGTTCAGACTGATCTTCTCTTGCAGGAGTTTGAAGTGGTGGGAGGTGCCAAATTAACACTAAGGGAAGCTGAATTAACTTCAACCATATCAACTCTGGCAAATAACCTGAACGTCCATTAAAATACACTTTTTGTTGTTAAAACCCAGCTCTGAAATATTTTACCCTGGATTTTAACCCTCAGTTTTTTCTATGTAGAGTCTAATCTGCAGCTTCACCTCAGTGTAAAAAGACACACGTGAGGAACTTTTTATGCCTTTTTTCTTTTTAAAGAACGCTTCAAACTGCATTAATTGTAAATTTTTTATGGATTTTTAAAGAACGATTCAAACTGCATTAATTGTAAATTTTTTATGGACAAGAAAGAAGCAGCTCCAGAGCCAGTAAGTATAATAAAACTGAAAACAAGACAAATAACAAGATAAAGGTTTTAAAATCTTCGCCAGATCAGAAAAAAATGCAGTGTACAAAGTATTGCTACAAGAAAAGAATTAACAAGAATTTCAGAAAACTACTGAAGTAAGAAAACCTGCCAGGAAATACACCTGAGTCGATTACACTGTAGTCAATGTAGGACACAATGTTAAATAATCCACAACATCTGGCATTTTCAAAGGATAGACACAAAAACTAGACAATTAAGCGTATTTTTACTCAATCAAAAATATTACCCAAGTGCTTAAGTAGATGCAACAGTACTGTCCTTTAGTACTTAGTATTTAATTAGTAAGTTTTGTAAAA
>JACN01112570.1:0-10699 GCA_000787155.1 Scartelaos histophorus | reverse complement strand
GGACCCTTGATCAGAAATGTTACACAATACATCTTAAAGACTAAAACTATTTAAATTATTTAGAAACTCCTGCGTTTTTCTATTGTCCTTCATATTTATTTTGCCTCTTTAGGGTCTGGAGGTCTCCAAGCCCGGCCGCTACCAGACGCTCCCTTCGGACAACAACCTGATGGAGATGAGTGACTCCGGGGTAGAGTTCAACAGCTCCGGCCTCCCCCTGGACAGCGACACGGACGGGGGCCTGACCTACGCCTCCCACAAGCCCCTGCTCAACGCCGTCTCCCCCACCGCCGTCAGCGAGGTCCCCAACAACAGCCCCGACCTCACCGCCGCCAACGGAGAGCTCAGCGCCACCCGCACGCCAGACTCGATCCTGAGCGCCAGCCCCGCCTCCAACCCGCGCTCTTTGGCGGTGGCGACTCCGGACGGCAGCCAGCAGGGGTCGGCGTCTCCCGGGGCGGCGTCCAGGGGAACCACGGAGTCGGCAAAGACGGAGGGAGGCGGCGAGAGCGGAGACGTCGCGGTGCAGAACGAAGCGACCCAAAGCACCTGAATGTAAAAGTATTCGAAACTTCATTTAACTTCAAATCGTGAAATCAAAATGACGGTTCTACGTAACGAGGACCTTAACCACGCCTCTCAATCACTGCATCTGAAAGTCAACATGGACTAGAGAATAATACGAAAAGATCTCAAGGAAACAAAACTAAAAAAAAAAAACAAGAATCGTTGAAATCTCGCCAACTCCTACTATGCACTGAAAATTTCGACGCAAAAAAAGTTTTAAAAGAATTCCCCATACTTATTACTATAGACATTGCATGCATTCAATTAAGTAAACAATCGAATTTAGACCTTAGAATTACACAAATGCATGGAACTCAACGAGCCAAGGAGTAAAGAATGCCAAATCAGCGCAAGACTGTACGTGAAAACACGGTGTTAAACAAAAGACGGTCGGCCGGTCGGAGCTCTGAGGAGTTAGCGATGTAGAGAAATAAAAACAAAACCTATCTTGGTGGGCAAATCTCCCCCTGCCATCGTTATGACAACAAAATGGCACAAACTATTATTGCATTTCTACCCACACAAACTCTATTAAGAACTGTACAAGCATGTCACGAAACCCTTCTGCTTCATCGATCGCGGCGCTATCTCGGTTTTCATTCACGGGGCGATCTCAACAAAACAAAAAACGCCCAAAAAAAAAAAACTGTTTTGAAGACAGGCTATCGGCTCACTCTCTTTTCTTTATTTCCCCCCGCACATGCCTCACCTGTCAGCACCTGTCATACCGGAGGATCTTGCCCAAACAAACTGTCAAATGCCACTCACGGTAATAATATACGCCGAGAACGCACGCCCCAGGTACCGCGGGCCAGCCAAGTGGAGGAACTGCTATATTTATTTTGGTTTCAGTCGCCGATGTCTCAAAACCTGTCTGTTTGTAATAGTGTCTAGACAATACGACGCACTTTGCAGGAAAAATGGCTAGTCTGGATGCCATATTTCATCTTTTTTGTTGCTGAAATGGACTATTTGGGGAGCTCCACAGTGACTTGCATGATAAAAACCTTGTATTTCAGGCTCTCCATTAATTTTGATTCCCGCCGTCCTGATTTCTGCTGCGCGGTGGTTTGCCAAAAATGAAGAGACTGGAAAAGACGAAGTTCGATCAATCTCTGGTAGCGGCTCAGTCCATAAACCCAGCGGGATCAGGCTGGCAAATGATAATAATGTGAGGGGATGGGCGCGTTCAAACTAGCAGTGTTCATCCATCAAACTACGGTGAAAGAGAGAGGACAATAGAGACGAGAGAGTAGGTTTGGATCAATGGTGCTAATACAGGATAATAGAAAGGTTTAGCTACTTTTGCAATTGGATATCCCACAAATTTGAGTGCAGAGGCGGGTAGAGTGGCCAGAAAGTACTTTTACTCCAGTGTAATATCACTCAAGTAGAGATGAACCTGTAGTGGTCCAAGAAATGACTTAAATATGGAATCTGTTGCATTTCTAGTGGAGGGTTCGTCACCTGGACAAAATGTTATTGCTTTGGCTTTGTTCCACAAACTTATTTATTACAAGGGAGAAAAGCAGCTTACAGCCCAACGCGACATTACAGTTCAGATCTGTGGAGAGACGCTTTTATTCTCAGAAGGAATGATTGTATTTTTGAGCAATAGAAACAAACGTAATGAATAAATGCAGGATGGACATGTTTAATGTCACACCATGGAATATTCCAGACAGAGCAATAACATCTCCATGGAGACAAGCAGGTAGCAGACTCGCCACCAGAAATGTTGCACAGTGCATCTTTAAGGTAAAAGGAAACGTCTGGACTTAACATTTAGATTTAGAATTTGAAGTTGATACAATTTGAACGACAAAATGTTAAGCACTGCACAAGGTTAATGTAAAGGGAAAAGAAACAGTAACTTAACCTGTTACAGTGTAAATAATATATTACTCAGGTGGGAATAAAAGTATTGTATTTGAAAACTACTCCAAGAAGTACAATTTTATTAAAAAAGTAGTAAAAGTAGTAGGGTAAAAGTACTACCCGCCTCTGTAAAGTGATTTTTAAGATGTCATGATTTCCATGTGCATTACACAACACCAAAACTTTCAGGAGTTGACTCAGAAATTTGGTTGCAATTATCAAAAAGGTTAATTATTTCTGTTTTCTATTTTGTTTGAAACAAATTCATTTGGACTCGGTACGTTCAGTATATGCCAAATGTATTATGAAAGGAAAAATACTTGGCCTGTTTTCGAAACTCGTTAAGAATGTTGTAAGTTGTAATTAAAACTATGTCTAATTGGCTTTTTTGGCGAGACAGAAATACATTTATTTGAAAGTTTTTAACACTGGTAAAACGCTGCAAACTTAGGCCCAACAATCTGAATGTTTTCTACAAAAAGTTAGTCATGTGTAAAACATTAGGGGGCAGGAGAGATACTTGGATTGAAGAGATTGTGCAAAATTGTCTTTTGTTTCAGTGCAGGGACCAGTCTGAAATACAAAAACTCTGAGAAAACTGAAGCACTCAAAAAGTACCAAATAATTAAAAGCTTTTATTTATAACTGTAATAAAGGCTTTTAATTATTTTGTACTTTTTGTTTGCCTCAACTTTTTCAAATTTGTAATTAATAACTTGTTTTAGAGCCATTTCAACATTCAGTTTAAAGGAGCACTGTACTACCTACTTGTCTCCATGGAGATGTTATTGCTTCGTCTGGAATGTTTCACACTATGGCATTAAACCTTTATATCTTCATGATGACCAAGAAAGACCAAGTTACAGGTCAGATCTGTGGAGAGGTATTCCCGTTCACAGTCAGAATCCCTGTTTTTTCTAGGTATGTAATTTAATAAATGTTTGGTAGATCTGTTTAATGTCACACTGTGGAACATTCTGGGCAGAGAAACAAGCAGGTGACGGACCCCCCCAGTCGAAAAGTTACAGAGAGCACCTTTCCATCATTACAAAAAACTCCATTTATTTGTGCATTGGGACTGACACAAAGGGCCACTGTATTGTGCCCCCTTGTGGCTGAAGTATGGAAATGCGAGTAGTTATAGTCTGTTGCACTGTAGCCAGCGCCCATTCCCTTACGCTGTTTGTGCTGTCAGCTCAATAGCCACGACCTGCATTAGCGAGTGCAAAGGCGTAGTACCTCCTCGCATCTACACGGTCCCCGGAGGCCCATTCCCTCTTATTGAAAGCTGTCGGCAAAACGGCTACCTCGCTCCGGAACGAATGATGTCAAAGAAGAGGCCATTTAATCCAACCTGGGAGTGACCTGACATGAGCATAAACACGAGGACTGTTTGCAAAGACAAGCACAAAATGTAGCACGGGCAAAAGTTCAGACTCGCCGGGACTGAAAGCAGGTTGTGGGTTAGATTTCCAGACTTGATGAGCCTTTTTTTACATATATACTAGTAAAAAAGGCACTGCTCACAAACTACAAAGAATGGGTCAAATGCGATGAACGAATTTAAAGATGCACTGCGTAACATTTCTAGTGGAGCACCCGTCGCCTGTTGTTGCTTTGTCTAGAATGTTCCACAGTGTAGATTATACGCACCAAACAGGTTATGGCGCTGTGTAAAATGTCTTTGCCTCGTAACAGTCAGGTGACAACGCCAAGATAAACGTCAGATCTATGGAGAGGCAAGCCAGCTCACAGTAATGCAGAAGTGGACTGGTGATCTGTGCGTTTTAGGAAAGTCCAGAATGGCGTTTTTTTTTTCAGGAATCTCCTCCTCGATTCCTCAGTTTTTGCAGTAATACATGTTTTTAGAGCTGCGTTAAACCAAAATGGAAACAACTGTAAGTGAATAACTGCAAGAGCTCCATGGTGGAACATTCCAGTTTGAGTAACATCTCCATGGAGACGAGCAGGGGATGGTCCTTCAAACAAAATAATTTTAACTTAAAGCTTCATTGGGGGTTTGTCACCTGCTTGTTTCTATGGCGATGTCACTGCTTTACCTGGAATGTTCCACAGTGTGACATTAAGCTGCTCCTTCTTACTTTTACTCAGTTACAGGTGGTTTTATAGCACAAAAATACCTAAAAACTGTGAGTTGAGTTGCCTCTCCACAGATCTGACCTGTAATTTGGCCTGATTTGGTCGTCATTAAGAGGAAAAGTGAAAAGTTCCACAATGCGTCTTTAACGTCACGGCGTGTTCAAAGTTTTGACCGTAGCTCCGCACTCGTAAAACGTTTTAATTCAAGGATGCAAAACACACGCAGCTACTGTAAATACGTCAGATATCTGCAAAAAACGACTAGTTCAATGGCATTCAGGAAAACCGGTAAATTTGACCACTAGTATTATTATTATTAACAGCACTGAAGCATGCACATTATTGTATAGAAGTGCTTGTGTGAATGCAGGGATACAAACTAACCTATCGTAAATGTAAAATCCAAATTCTGACTTCAGGGATTGACAAAATGGTAGAAACTTTGAATGAAACTTAAGCAATATTATTACTGAAATAGCACTGAAAAAAAAGAGGATACAAGTCTTATCACCAAATCACAACATTCCCCATCGTTGTAAATACGATAATAGTTTTTGCATGTGTATAGTGCAAAGTATATTTATATAATGGCCAGGCTTATGCAAGATTTTATACTCAAAACGCTGCATTTGTTCTTTAAAACCCTTTACTGACATGTTCATAGCTTGCAGATCGTGTAGCGTCGCCATGGTACAGTGTTTTTACATGCGTGTACCACAATAATGACCTTTTCTACACTGATGTCGGGATTGTTTATCACCAACATGGCTAATTTTCACACTTTTTCATTTCGTTTTGGAGAAGGACGCTGTGGAAGATTAAGCAAACGCGTCAGGGGAGCTTTGTACTGTGAGAAAGTGGAGTTTTAAAGTTTTAGCTCTTACTACAACAAGCCAAAACGGATGCCAAATAGTAGCAAAATTACTTTAAAAACTATTTATTTATGTATTTATTTATTCTGATTATTTTCAGTCTAATTTAGAGTGACATTTTATAGATGATAAATAGACATATATCTGCTTGTTTGGTAGAATAGTCACTGGGAAATGGGGAGGGCATTTAGGAGCACTGTGTAACTTTTTCCGCTGCTTGTCTCCATGGAAACGTGATTGCTTTGTCTAGAATGTTCCACAGTGTAGATTAAACCTGTCCATCGCGACAGAGACGAGCAGGTTACAGCTCTGTCGCACCATGGAACATTCTAGGGAAAGGAATAACATCTCCATGGAGACAAGTAGGTAACAAACCCTCCAACAGAAAAGTTCCACAGTGCACCTTTAAGAGCCTGATTCATAGCTGCTCATTTGTACTGTAATAAACGACTTAAAAATAATAAAAATACAGAGCTTAACAGATTTATTAGAGCACCGCCCAGTATCAGGTGTTTCCACTGTGGCCATAATTTAACAGGATTTCCTTTTACCAACGTATATTTTTATGTTTCTATAATAGTAACATAATGTAACTTACATTATATAATAGTTAATTCACCAGTATGTGTAAGATCTTTTTTTCTCAAAACAATATTTTTAATGCTAAAATAGAACTGTTGTTGCTTTGCATAGTTTAATGTTTTCCAAAAATGACACCAAAGTCTCATCCAAAGTCTCTGGGAACAGCTGAAACTATTTGGACTCAAGAACAAAAGAGACTTTGCAAAACGACATAAAAACAGTGAAGATGCAGCTGTGATCTGTGCCAAATGTGAGAACACTAAATATTCACATATTTTTTGTTCTTATTATTTTATACAAGGTTTATATTGTTATTATTTTGGTTATTATTAGCAAGGACTATTCTGTTATTCCAATTGGTCATTTTCTTAATGAATAACAATGAAATTGTTTTTGATGCTGTGAAGTTATTTATGTTTTCTTGTTTTCATGACCGTTGGTGTAATAAATGTACTGTTAAGCACTATACATTTAATTTATATAGAGCTTTTCAGGACATGCTTTACAAAACAAATCAAGAGACATTCATATTTACATATATATTATACAGGACATGTGCTTTGCTTCTGCAGTACTATTAACGTCCACTAGGGGGACAGGTTGTTATACTAATGAATGGGGCGAGAGAAATCATTCTTCACAAACATTTTTACTGGAACAACCCCACTTTTATATTCACCGTTTTGCTGAGACAAGACAGAGCTACCCCAACTTTTACAGGAGTTGAATAAGAATAAAAAGTGCAGAACTTGTCTGACCTTTTCGTGTGTGAGAATCGTGTCCTTGCTTCGAGGGCCCTTTGTGACACTGGAGATTGACTCGACCCTGACTTCACCACAGAACTTCATTTGGCCTCGTTCAAACTCCATCTGATATTTTCTGTTCCATTACACACTCCTGTCGCCCAAGTGCTGCTTTCTCCGAGTGCGAGGAGCAAAGAGAGAAAGAAGAAGAGGCAATTTCAATCAAAACTCCCCTTCACTCTGGCTCCATTCAACCCGGTGTTAATCCAAATATCATAAATAAGCATGAAATGATGTTGGTGGCGCTGAGCCGCTCTTTGGATGCGTTGGAAATTGGTGTCTAACGTGCAAAGTTGTGAATCTTGAACTGATTAAACTTTTTTCTCCCTGGTGCTTTTCCGCAGCACTTGTGCAAGTGAAGTGTTAATTATTTAATCAGAAGAGGATAATTGCTCACTGTAATTAAAATCACTGGGTTTGGTAATCTCAGCTCGAAACATTTTGAACATCGCTGGTGAAATGTTACAAAGCAAAAGTGGTAAAGTGCCGTACATAAAGGTGCACTGTGTACTTTTTTGGTGGGGGGTCTGTCACCTGCTTGTCTCCATGGAAACGTTATTGTAGATTAAACCTTTCACAGGGGAAACAAGCAGGTTACAGCTCTACACTACATTACAGTTCAGATCTGTGGAGAAGAGCCTCATTCACAGACTCACAGAGCAGGTAGTGGACCCTTCACTGAAAGGTTATGCATTGTACCTTTAAGTAAATAAATATAAGTACCTGCACTTCACTTAAATACATTTTAAAGAGGATACTTTTTACTTTTACATCACTACATTTGAAAGCAGGTGTCTGTACTTTCTACTTCACTGCATTTTTGAACAGGACTGAAACGTACAGAAGTATTTTTATTATTGTGTGAGACCTGCTGAAAAAGCCGAGGGTTTATTATTAACACATCTGTAGTGTGAGCAGCAAAAATATACAAATAAAAGTAGCAGAATATGACTTCATTTGTTTGTGTTGAACAAAGCAGTAGTGACACGTAAAGATTGTAGATGAAGTAGATTAGCCGATTTTGAAAGCCAAATATTTTCTTTGAGAATACCCACTTATTTTGTGCAGAATCATCCCTTTAATGCTTCAGTATTTATAATAGTTTTTGTCTAGCCCATGTTCTCTCCCTCTGCTGTTGTATCCTCCTCAGTATATGCTCAGTAGTGATTATAACCACTGCATGCAGCCAGTAGATGCCTGTGGGACAGAGACAAATGTACAAATATACACCACACCTTTGTGTACAGAGTTTATGTTGAACTGTTGCTCATTCCACTCTGTGCATATAACACATGCTTTTACTTTTACTGTACTGAGTTAAATATTATGTGGTTTCATTGGCATGGACAAATATCTAACTTATATGGTATATGCAACTTCCATTCAACTTTGCTCAACTGTGTTTTCAAACTTTCACTTTCAAAATGAAATCATGATAAATTTTAACACTTTATTTATACATGTTCATCTCATACAGTCTACGGTTCATCTTTCACACTTTTCTAAAGCTTCTCATTTTCTGTAATGACTGAAAAATCCAAAATAATAAAAAAACATTTTCAACAAAGTGACTCAGTGTTTTTATTGTCGTGGGTCAGATGATCAAACTGACCTTTGTGGATTTTACAGTTAGTGTCAAAACCAGTACAACCAGTGCACTTCTTTATGTCTTATGTCTTTATGTGAGTGTTTCAGCTCTAAAACACACACACATTCCTGATGTTTATCTTTTACATCTTTACGGTGCCTCTTTATTACTTCTGTGGGTCATTTGCTCTGGT
Source organism: Scartelaos histophorus (assembly GCA_000787155.1). Classification (NCBI taxonomy): domain Eukaryota; kingdom Metazoa; phylum Chordata; class Actinopteri; order Gobiiformes; family Gobiidae; genus Scartelaos; species Scartelaos histophorus. The sequence continues at coordinate 2,116 of JACN01112570.1, read as the reverse complement.
TTCACTGTACTTTTTGTGCTCGTGACACTAAAACACGCGGTTCTTCTACATCTGATCATTTTATGTAACTTCTCCACTCCACACCCCACTGACCCACATCTCTGCACAAACAGCTGCAGAAGGCGCCCTGGCCGCGAGCCAGACCGGGCGGGGCCGGAAGTGACGCAGCACGCAGAGTACGGAAGCCGCTGCGCAGAGCCGTGCGGCGCGCCAAATTTCAAAGGACTTCCTCCCGAGCGGAGACGGACTAAACCTGCTCCAGAACGGCTCAAAAATACTGCAGAAAGGACCGACTTTATCCGAAGCTGAGGACACATCTCCTCTGGTTGGATTTCTACGGTGACTTTTGCGCAGTAAAAGCAGAACCGGAGCTGTGCACGAAACTCAAGAAAGACTCGTCCGGGAGTTTCATTCAGCAGCAACTGGTAATTATCCTCAGCGAGGTTCACGCTGCGTCTGCGGCTTATTCCCCGGAACTTTGGCGACTTTCTGTAGAACCAAACACACTACAGACGCATTTGCAGTCTGCTGTAGTGTTGATAAAAGTAAAAGTGTAAGTTTGTGGCGTGTACGTGACGTGCGTCTGCGCTGCGCAGCCTCGGGGCTTTGTGTGGCTCCGTGTCATTCGGCGCATGCGGTTCACTCTTCCCACGGCAATAACTCATTTTAACCTGCTTTTTAGAGTCACAAGAATGTACATACTTTGTTAAACGTTTAACTCCGACTGTTATGAGAATTGCATTGAATATTGAAGCAAATGTAGCTCATTCTGTCAGAAGGTTATTGCGGTTCTGTCATTGTGCTTATAAACCTGCATGGACGTGGTTTTACATTACAGCCTATTTCACTTATCTTATGAATATTCCATAATATTCTTAAATGTGTTGCAGTCCAAGATCTTTTTTTATTAAAATGGACGTTCAGGTTTCAGTGTAAATGCATTTAGTCCTAAAGGGTCCATGTTACACTATTTTGTGATCCATGTTATTATGTTGTGAGGTGTTTTGTTTCATTCACACACGTTTAACACACACATCCTGCATATTTAATTCTGCTTTCAAACTTTCTGATGTGACGTGGTAATACAGGAAATGCTCCACTGTGTTTTTTAAACTCGGTACACCCATTTCTACCCTGGAGTTGCCAATCAAAAGGAGCATTTTGAACTTTGGAGATGTATTCAGACTAATAACAGATACTCAAACATGTGTGAATGAAACAAAACGCAGCTCCGGGTCTGTTTTTGAAGAGGTTGCAAAATTTTAACGTGGCTTACAACTCACAATTTGATGTGTTTTTACCTTTTTAACTCATCTCTGGTGTTGTTTTCACAGATGGCACAGCCTCCTCTTCAAGCGTTCCTCCTTTGAGCCCCTCGATTCACCCTCCAATCAGCAGAGTTACATTCTAAACACTTTTTTACTATTATTTTGGGACGACAATCACTACTTTAACTGTTCAGCAAACCACACTACTTTGAAGTTGTTGCACATTTGGAGCCACAGCGCACACAAGCCTGACAAAACTTTTCCCTTTTCTTAGTCCTTGGTTCGCCGTCTTCCTCTCCGCGGGGGATTAATCTGTGTAGTTTAGGTCTGTAGCATCTCATTTCCACTCTTCACCAGCTGGAGTAGTGGTCTGAATCCTCATTAGCCATTCATGTATTCACAGCAGGGACGCAGCTCTGCAGATTTCCATACTTGATAGGAACACCTGGTATTTGTACATGTAACCTTCATATTTTGAGCTCACGACTTGATTTTTGATGCTCGTTTTAGCTTGATTTTTTACACAAATGCGCATATTGTAATTGCTCGCTTGTAAGATTTAAATTCGGGGCAAAAATGGAGGATAGTTTGTAAATTTCGGGCTGTCCAAGGACGATCCGTTTCAGCCATGTTGTCCGGGGTGCAACCTTGCTTCCAACTCCTCCGCATCGGCTCCTCCGCGGGGGATTCTGCGCGGGACCTGTACACGTTCAGGCCGGCCTTGAATCCGTGCGTCTTCCGGCTGGGACGCGCCCCGGAGCTGTGCGACGTCACGCTGGACTCCGCCTCCGTGTCCAGGATCCACGCCGAGCTGCAGGCCGACAGGGACGCGGGCGGCGGCGGCGGCG
>KN497099.1:36820-48498 GCA_000787155.1 Scartelaos histophorus | reverse complement strand
ACTACTACTACTACTACTACTATTTGCAGCCCAAGAGTTGTCCTTCCCTACAACACTTTTTTAGACATCTATGCAAATGAACACAGCGTATCTTCACATTGACTTTTCTTACCTCACTTGAAGGCTGTATTTGTCGCCTTGCCACACGGATGCTGGTTGGAAACGCTTGGAGGGCAGGAACATCTGAAAGAACAAACAAAACAAGAGCAAAGGATTAGTTTTTTTATATTTGGCACAAAGATCAAGGCAGCACTTGGCAACATCACATGAATATGAAAATAGTTTCGGGGGGAAACAGCTCACCTTTGTCTCAGAGTCGCCACTCTTCTCTTCTTCATACAAGCAGCTTTCCCCCAGGGATGAAGACGTGCTCTCGTGGTAGAAGTTCTGGTGACCCGTGTAGATGTTGGAGGAGATGATTTCACTGGGAACGCTGGTAAACAAGGTGTCGCTTTTCGAAGGCCGGTTTCTAGTGCAGCAGCTGAGCCTACACGTGACCGCTACGACTACTATAGCAATCAGCAGCAGTGCACAACCCCCACTGAGGACTATAATAATAATGAGTGAGCCGTCCCAGTCTATGCCTTCATCATTCGACTGGAGCACAATGACAACTTGGTCCTCCGAGGCTTCCATATCTGAAACTATGAATCTGATAGAGGCAGTGCTGAAGAGCGGAGACCTGCCACTGTCTGTCACCTTAATTTGCATTTCGAGCACGTCTCCAATCTCGGCGGTCAGGTATTGTTTTAAGGCGATTTCTCCGCTGTTTTTGTTAATAGCAAATAGCTTGGGGTCACCTTGGACAATCTGGTAGGACAGTTCGCTATTCGCGCCCTCGTCTTCGTCAAAGGCGGCCACGCGGAGGGCAAGGTAACCGGCGGGCGCGTTGAACGGCAGGCCGATGTCCGCGGAGTCGTTAACGAGGATGGGGTAGGTAAAGTAAGGGGCGTTGTCGTTTTGGTCGACAACTTTGACGCGAATGGTGGAGGTGCTGGAGAGGGAGGGTGAGCCGCCGTCTTCTGCCTGGATGACCAACTCGATTTGCTTTAGAGATTCGTAGTCAAATGATCTTAAAGTGTAAACTGAGCCGCTAATGGAATCCACCGACACATACGTAGACACCGGGGATCCTCCTTCCACCTCTGAATCTATAAGTTTGTATGAAACTTTAGCGTTCTTGGCAACGTCAAGGTCGCGAGCCACCACCGTCATCACGTAGGAACCGGGGATGTTGTTTTCAATCACTCCAACTTCATAAATTGATTTGCTAAACAGTGGCGCGTTGTCGTTCTCATCTGTGACGCGAATGGTGTACTGTCTTACGGTTTTAAAAGGAGGGCTGCCCAGGTCTTCAGCCACCACAGTCAGGTTATACTCAGGAATCTTCTCTCTGTCGAGCGTGGTGGTGGTGATGATCATAAAAGTGTCCCCGTAGGCTTGCTGCAGGGTGAAATGCTCATGCCCGAGGAGGGAGACGCGCACGTAGCCATTGGAGCCCGAGTCGCTGTCCGAGGTGCTGATGAGCGCCACGAAACTTTCTGCGGCCGCAGCTTCGGTGATGTACGCCACGCCGTCACTCGTGGACGTCATTGGCTTGATGATGATCTCTGGGGCGTTGTCGTTCACGTCCACTACGTCGATGAACACTTTGCAGCTGGAGGAGAGAGCGTTATCCCCCAAGTCAGACGCTTTAATATTCAGTTCGTATGACTTCCTTTTCTCGTAGTCGACTGGAGATTTTAGGGTCACGTCCCCGGTGTAAAAGTCGATGTTGAAAAGTTTGCGCGCCTCGGGTGAAAGTCCATCCGCGAACGCGTACGTGACCTCTCCATTCGCGCCGTCATCGGGGTCAAATGCGTGAACGCGCAAAACTCTATGGCCCACAGGGGAGTCTTCGTTCAGCTCAACTTTTAGCGAAGTGTGCTCAAAAGTAGGTTTGTTGTCGTTAAAATCCAAAACTTTGATATAAACTGTCACGGATCCTGATTTTGAAGGTATGCCCCCGTCGGACGCGGTTACTTCAAGTGCGTAGGAATCCTCAACTTCTCTGTCTAGCGCTTGTATCAGCACCAGCTCGGCATACTTCACGCCATCATCACGGTCGCGCACTTCAATTGCAAATTGAGTAGACGCGCTGATATTGTAACTTTCAATGTAGTTTTCGCCCACATCTTGATCCAAAGCGACGTCTAGTGGGAATCGGGAGTTGACTGGGACATTCTCAACTATTTCAATGCGCGTCTGGTTTTGCGGGAAAACTGGAGCGTGGTCGTTGATGTCTTTCACCTCGATTTCGAGGTGGATAAGTTGGAATTTCTCTTTGATGAAGGCGACGACGTCAAAGGAGATGAGGCAACGGGGCGTCCTGGGGCAAAGCCGCTCTCTGTCTATTCGCTCCGCCACGCTCAAAAGTCCGTCAATCTCTCTCATCTGAATTACAGACGAGTTGCTTTCTTGCATGAAGCGGAACGAAGTGTCGGGGTCCTCAGCCGGGTCGATCTTCAAATCCTGAGACAAGTTTCCTATTTGCGTTCCGGGTGCGTCTTCTTCGTACGTGAAATATCTGGTGGTGGTGCAGTGAACCAAATGGAAAAACAGCGTCAAAAATAGTCCTCCAAGTTTGAGAGATCCCATCTTGAGGGCGGATAAAAAGTTCTTTAAAAACTCATAAATGATGCACAAAGTTGGTTTGTTCGCGTTCAGGTGAAGTGTTAAGTGTGATCATGTCTGCGCTCTTGGGCACTATAAACTCTGGCGTATGCAAATGAGCGGCCCGCCTCGACCAATGGCCTGGGCGCGCCGCGGGCCAAATGGAGCGCACGTTTGCCTCTTTCACACCAAGGTGCGAATAGTCCCGAAGATAAACTTTTTGTTAAGCACTAATCAGACAGATAATAGCTTTACTTAAATAAATTTGCCATTTAATTAAACCGGGACGAATCTGGGGGATAGAAGAGACTTGTTGATTCAAGTTAAAGAGGAAGAAGCCACTCAACAAAGTTTGCACAGTAATAAATAAACTATATTATTTTATTCTTCTGCTTTACACTTTGGATTTGGTTCAAATTTGACAACACTGCTCACAAAACAACGACTATTTTGTTTATAATTTTTGCAACTTTCAAAAAAGTCTGCCATTTATGTTAACTCGCTTTTTATATATATTGACACCTTCCTAAAATAATCGCATGAGTCATTTTTTCTGATTTCTCAGGAAACACAAAAAACTCCCCCCAAAATTGAAATTATGGCCTAAGGGAAACTTAGGTAAAAAGTGACGTAGGCAATTATTTTAGGAAGGTGACGATATATAATTGTTATTTTCACATTTACATATATACTTGTATATACATGCCTTATTTGATACCAGTCTCTTGAATTTTTTGCTTATTTTGACTTTATTAGTAGCATTACTATTCATATTGTTATATGTGTGCTACTGTGTAGTAATGTCCCCTGTGGATCAATATCTAAGTCTAAGTCTAGTCCATTTCTGCCATGCAGCATCAAGTGGTTTCTAATTTGTAAAACTACTGGAGTAATTGTGTATACTGTTCTGTTTTTAACATGCATTTGCTAAAACATCATTTTTATGCTTTGAAAATGACTGCATGCTGATAAGGCCGCTGCAGCAAAAGCTCTATATTATTAGGAGAACACAGCAGCTATTTGTGCCTTTTAGCTTTTCTATGTTGTTACGGCACTCCACACATGCTGTTTCCGAATACACATCGATGTCCTCAAACTGGGTTAGCTCTGGAACTACTTTGCTTAGAAACGCATTGACTTATTGACTTGCAAAGCCCTAATAGAAAAAGGCACGTTTTGACAGCAGCCCTGTTTAAATTGAGTTGTTGTTATGCATGTGCAAACTCAACACTGCGGGGTTGAAGCAAATCCACAAACTCATTTTCTACCATTTATAAATATTTTCCATTTACTGTCAGGTCAAGAAGTGACATTTGTGAAATTTTCTTCTCTAAATACATTGGAAATATTTAGTCAAAATTAATAAACATCTCATTTACCAAATTTATTCGTGTTTTGTTGCATTGTATGTTTTTTTCTTTTTACATGTGAACTATATGCCTCAAATACTGTACAGAAATATTATTCAATCAGACAGACCCAGAGCAATCTCATACTGGAACTCACTGTATGGGGGGAATTGATTGGAGCCGGGCGTGGCTGGTTGGCGAGAAGCATCTGCATCTATAACAAAATTAAAAAAGTTCATTTCAAAATTCTCCATAATGTACACCCAGCCAAAAATAAATAAATAAATACATAAATAAATACTGAATACAACAGCAAGTTCTATCAAAACCAAATATCATATACACAAACCCAAATGGACCCCAAATAAACCAAATGCAGCACTACAATAATGAAATAAAGCAATACTTCCAGACAATATAAAAGGTTAAAAACTAAAAAGCTATTATTTTATTCATTTTATTAATAAACAATTGCATTTTTGTATAGTTGCTCTTTTGTTTATTCTTTCTTTATATATTGTAAACACTATAATTTTTGGATAATTGTGTAACTTTGATCCGTGGCCATCCCCTTCTATATTTACAAGTATATCTGATTATCTTAATGATAAAAAATGCCCTTCAAAAATGATTTGGTCTCAGTTGTAGCCTACTTTTTATACTAGCATCCTGTCTCATCTCACCCATTGCCAGTGCAACACGCTGAATCTGGGTCACCATTACTTTTGTAGGGACACATTATCACATTAGTGTAGCAGATATGAATTGATCTTAATACAGTTTCCACTTTTAAAAGCTGTCTCCCTGGAGGCTGGAGCTGTACACATCTATTGACGCCTTTTAACAGTTTCATCATAAGGCTGCTGCAGGCTTACATTAGAGGATGTATTTTGTTCTTCAAAATGACAGGGTTTTGGAACAGCAAGTGGGCTTTGTCAGAAATCATTAGCACTAGATAAATAGATTAGTGTTAACGTGTGAATTAGCCTAAAGTTAGGCTATGGTGTGGCCTGTTTACTCGAAATCCAATTTGACCTTAGATGAAATACATAAACTCAAATGTCAGAAGTCAATGCAGCCTGGTTGGCATAGCCTGACTGGTGCAGATGCTCACAAACCACAAATAATGAGCGGAGATAGGAAAAGTACTTTCACTCGACTAGTTAGCAGTTGCAGTACTATGAGGTAAACATGGAGCATATTCAATAGCTTTTCTGTAATTGTTTTTTCACCCTAGTAATAGCATTTTCAAGAAGTTGCAGTTAGGGATGGGACGAGACATGTCAAAAGATTTTAATATGATTTGTAATAAACACATTGTGCCATTCAATTCACAACTTTGGCTTCAGAAATGTATTTATTTAGTTTCACAGTTTTTATGTCATTATAACAGTACTTTTTGGTATTACGGCTTCTCAAGATGAGTTACCCAGCAAAGTTAAACCCTTATTTATCCAAGACAAAAGTGAAAATATAAGGAAGATAATGTCCAAGCATTAGTAGTGGAAAGTTGCATTGCAGCAGTATTAGCTGTTGCGTTTTCACGGTGGTAATACAAAACAAATGTAGAAACAGCTAACTGAAATAGCAGCAGTTAAATAGCTTTCTCATTTACATTTTCTATTCAACGCGCTTTGTGTTTACTCTATTTGTACTTTCATTTACTAACAGCACAGCAGTATAAAATATAAGATAAGCAGTATTAAAGTAATTAAGTAAGCGTTGTTATTATATTACCATTATTTTTCATTAACCCAGCTCATGTAGCTCATTCCACACTCTACCCTTGCTCTTTTCTGTACTCTCATAGTCCAAGCGCCACAAGAAGGATTTTAAAGTAACTCAGTTAAGAGCAGCCACAAAGCCAGACAATCATGTCATTTGATTAGCGCTGCGTTGGAGGACACCCACAGAGTTAATTACACATACATTATCAGAGTAGCTCACTGGCTGCAAGACCTGCCTGTGCAATCAACATCATCTCCATTGTCACAAATATCCGACTGCAGCTCGGTTCGTCGTTAGTCTTTGGACCACACCGGGATCGGGGCTGCGCAGTTTTGCACTATCCAGTTGAAATTGCAATCTGAGCTGACGTAGTTATCATATTGCAAAGTCTGTAGTTATTTAGGTAGTATAATGTGCAGGAGACAAAATATACTGTCATTTTATAGAAGTAGAGTGTAGAAGTGCGCTATGTAAAGGTGCACTATGTAAGGATCCAAGACCTGCTTTTTTTTTTTTTTTTTTTTAATAATTATTTTTATTGAACATTTTTTTGCAAAGCAGAGCAAGAATACAATATAAAAGTCGGTGCAATTTTCAAATAAGTAAATATAATAGTTGAATAGTACGTTAGAAAAAGAAAATAATAAGTAAAAAATTAAACAATTAAAAAATACCAAAAATAAAAGTGAAAAAAAGAGATACAGAAATAGTAAAATTGGGATCCAAGACCTGCTTGTTTCAGCGGATCTATTATTGCTCTTAATGTTCCACAGTTTGATATTAAACAGCTCTAACTTACATTTATTCAATTACAAGTGAGTTTGAGTTAAAATACCTAGACAAACAGGCATTCTGACTGTAAATGGGGTCACCTCTCCACAGATCTGTCCTGTATGTTGGTCTGGTTTGGTCTCCATGCAGATAGAAAGATTTAATACCACACTGTGAAACATTCCAGTCGAAGCAATAGCATTTCCACGGAGAAAAGCATTAGATGGACCCTCACAATGCACCTTTAAACATCTACAATATGAATTTTGAATTTGAAATGCATGTGATTCTTGTACTCACTTCTCTGAAATGTCAGTACTCACAGCTGAAGCCATGTAATAATGTTGTTACTTTATCAAAAACATACCTGCTTTGCTTCATTCAGTCTACATCTCCAAAGCTCAAAACGCTCTGATCGATCTTGTGATGACATGAAGCTGTAGTTTTCAAGTTAACCACTACATTTTACCTTTTGTTGAGACAGGAAAATCCAGGGGTGAAACTATTCCAACGATTCTAGTGAAGTTGTATGGAGTTTAAAAAAACACAGTGGAGCTTCCAGTATTACCACATGGCATCACAAGTTAGAACAGAGTGTTTTCTGTTTGAGAGAAGAACTCAGCTTAACTCTACAGGGTTTGTGTGTTACAAATGTGAAAATGAAACAAAACAAAACTCCTTGTATGTTTGTGATGATGGAACAACATTATAACATAGATCAGAAAATAGTGTAATTTTAGCACCTTAAAACAATCTAATCTTAATCTCAATGCTTTATTATAAAAAAACAAAACAACAATTAGACTTCTTCCCAGACTCAGAGCCGAGGCTGCAGACAACAGAACAGATAGTTACGTGTGAAGGATCCAGTGCCCCTCCTCTCTGCTCTCCCCTCACACCCATAACGACTACACTGGTGATAACAAAAGAGCATGAGTCAACCCCGGGCAGACTTTTGTCAACCATATGGGTGATTAGGCTCTGATTAAAAGGTGTCTATAGGCAGCTTCAAAGGGCCCTCGACGCCTCACCACTTTGAGACACGTCAGTCCCAGCAGCCATCACAGATCCCTTGCACACAGGCAGGTGTCAAGACAAACAGTGCAGTGTGGTGGGGTCTTTGGGAGGGGGTCTGTTGGAAGACTCACACAAAAAGCAGGATGTGGTGGAACAGCAAATATACCATTGTATAAAATAAGCTGAATTTATTTCTACAAAAATGCTTATTTGAAGAGTTTTTATATCAAGTAATATTCAGACTTTAATTGACACTGAGCCAAGTAAGGATCTAATCACAACTTTGCCAGGGCTAAACCAGATTTCAACCAGACCTTACGTCAATTTAAGTCAAAAAAGACTGAAAAGAACTGTATGCAAGATTTTTATTTCAAATTTATAAACATGACGTGTCTGTGTTCAATGATCAGGTAGACATGTAACTCTAATATAACTTTTACTGATAGTAATTGTAAATGCAGGTTAAGGCACTGGCAACCAGTGTATTGTATTGTAATACACAGAAACATAAAAGCACAAGCTACATACGTTTACCAAGAACTAATATCCAACAGGACTAATACTAATATTTAAAGTACTGCTGTACTGAAAAGTAAAACATATACACACTGGTAGTGCTGCAGTTTAAAGTATCTAAAGTATCAACATTTCGAGATAATACACCTTAAACTTAACAAAATGAACATACTTGCAAGTGTATTGATGTTTGATTGCATCAGCCAGTCTATGAATGGAGATCATCAGGGAGGGCATCCTGACTATAGTTCAATTAAATCAACAAAAGATTCAATGCATTTTAAATGAAGGTAGCCTTGGAAACTAAGAGAAAATAGCCAAAATATAATAGCCATTGAGAGAAAGTGTAACTTTTGAGTTGAATTACTGCAGTAAGCATCCTTTCTTTTGGGGTAGGGCTTAACAGTGGATGTGTCAGCCTAGTGTACTGTGATAAAGACATGAATGAATGGTGTGTGACTGTAGTACTCTGGGTTCAAAAGCCCTCCTCAATGCAATGTGGACATACAGACGACAGTTTCAATATAAGGCTATTCACAACAGCCTCCTGAATGTATATTTACTGTGTGGCCCCATTACCAATCAGAATCTCTTTCATTAGAAACAAATCAAGTAAATCAATGCAAAAGCCTCTCCACTGATATTACATGTGCAACAGCAATGTTATGGAATATGTTTGTACACAATACTCTGTTTGGTCATAAAATTATACAAAACAAACCATTGTATTTTTTAATTATTACTCAATACCTCGATGCACTGTTTTCATCTAATTAAAATGTGTTTTTAACTATTGCCCAGAAGTATAGATCGTGCCGGTGCGCTGTTAGTGGCCAGGGAGCGCCATAAAGCAAAACTTCATTTCCCCCCCTAAAAGTTATGAAACCTGCTTCAAAACTTCTTTAAGGTGAAGAATCGGGATGTTGGGAATGCATTAGGAAAGTGAGGGATGAGTTTGGACGGCTGCTAACAGTTTAAAGCAAACTGATGGTCTCCCTTTACTTGAAAACAGAATAAATCAGGTATGAGCCCTTTAAGTTGAGTGAGAAACACAGTCCCAGTAGACCATACCTGCAGTATAATTACATGCAGTGTTATGTGAAGTAGGCTGTATAGAAAATCAAGCATAGGTATTGAAGAAATTGCCATAGTGATTTAATGTAATGTTGTCCCGCCCCGTTCACTAGCATGTTATTAAAAACAAGATGAAAACTAGCACACTCCAGCTCTAGTGGGATCAAACGTAAAGTGCTCGAGTGCCATTCCCAGACGCACAAAGCCGTCATAACAACAGTCTCACGCTGACAAGGCAGTGCCCAAATCTACCTCTCAGCCTCCTATGAAGAGTCAGAAGGTAATGCCGAATTATTAGCCAAATTAGTTGTTTGCGCTAAGAGGATTACACTTTAATCTGATCAAATGTCTCACGCGCTTAAACTTGTGATGAGGTGGAGTGCTCTAAAGATCCCGCAGACTACAGACATAGCAGCAGCTGGAGTAGGTATCTGCGGTAATGAATGCACGTAAAGGGAAGGTGGCTTTGAAGTGTGGGGATTCATAGACCCTACTTAGCATAGCGGCTAATTGCCCTAACCGAACGCATTAGCCGAGGTATGCCCGCAGATCAATAGGAGACTAGCGGGGTCAGGAGAGGTCCTAGCGCAAACAAAGCTAAGGCTAACGCTGCACTGATACTTGTTTGTCACTTAAGTCAGGTGATTAATGCAGATCACGCCTTTTGATTAAGACGTGTGTGGTGACAGTAAGAGCATTACATCAGATTAATGTCCCAGCCCATCTGTTCGTGCATATAGAGGTGATTTTAATTAATGGTAAGAACGCTGTTAATAGGCAGTTGACATTCTCCGTCACAACAATGCCAAGCGATGATCAGACGTGAGTAATAGGTGTCTAATGTGGACCCCGGCGCAGGGGGGATGTGGGCAAGTGTGAGGTGCTTCCTGTAGTGGATCAGGTAGGAGGGAGGAGGCAGCATTTGGTTTGACACCAGGAGCAGTAATCCAGGCATATGCCATGGGGAACAAATGTCTCCCAGGTCCGCCTTTTGGAGAGCAGCAGCGGTGTCAACAGAAGCTGTTAAATTGCCACACTTTTTGCCCCATTTCTGAGGATATATAGTGGGAATACTTTGCTGGATGTTGGTGCTGTTAAATCTAACTTGAGTGTTTGTGTCTTTATTTCCAGAGAAGGCGGAACTAGGCTACTTAAATCATCACCTTTTCTTCCCTTATATTTCAGACACTTGTAAACCATAGTGCTGAATTTTAGAATGATTTTATTATTTATCCGGGCTGGGGATCATTATCAGGATTGGTTATTGAGCACTACATTTGTTCCTAGAAGTCGTAAATGTTTTGAAACCGACTTCCTACAGTCACAAGTACTGCTACAAGAAGTGAAAAATGCACTCAATAAGGGTTACAACCCAAAGGTGGTAATTCAGTGCTAGCCACCCTACCATTGTGCTTTTGTGCATGAATGTTTTGCTTGTTTGCTCTCAATTTAGTCTTGTTTAGTCTTCAATTTCTCTATCATCTACCACATAGTTGACAGAGAAATTCAATTCCTGAACTGTATACCCACCCCACACTGCCAGCTCAGTCCATGCTATCAGAGCTATAATAATCCCTACAATTGAAGCATAATCAGACTGGACTAGACTGGAATGGACAACACTATCACAGTGCTTTGAAGGCTCATGTCTCTGGGCCCTGGGTTCTGTACTGATTGTCGCTAAACTTCTCCCCCATTAAAACAACACCCTCATGTTTCTTTTTCTAACTCTCGGCTACTTAAATTTATTCCACAACAGTAGTCAAAACCACACTTTATAAATTACTTGATATAAGATGTACTTTCTTGCCCTTGTGCTTGTTAGTAATCAAACTTGCTTCACACTCCGAGATGGCTCTTTTCAGTACCTCATGGCAGTATAAATACACATTCACAGTTCCTGAGATTGAAATTGGCGTTGCACCAGCAAATAATTATCAAGTACAGTAAGCCTCTCTTATTAAATAAACAAAGTTGTCTTACATGAATATATTATAAGCTACCAGTATGTATTTTTCTTTAATTTGCATAATGCACTTTACTTCATTTGCAGATACTAAAAATGTCATTGAAGGAGAAACACAAAAAGCTAATAAAGAGCTTCACGAAGGCGCTAAAAATATTGTTTACTTGACATTTTCCACACAATACCAGCCATGCTCATTATTATCACAGGTGGAGATATGAAATATGCTTTGAGCTTGTTATGCACGCTGGATATTAAATTGATGTATTGAGATGTCTGGTGTCATTTGGTTTTTTGGTGAAGGACAGCGTTCCAGGTGTGCCACAGTTGGTTGGTTTAGTCTTTGTCAAATAACTGTGTGCTGGTAAGAGATCTGGATGTGCTTCGAATTTTAAAGCAGTTAGTTTGGCTGGTAGACTGGGAGGAGGTTAGATAACATGCAAATATGTATCATTATGTAAAACAGAACAAAACAATTCATTATATTATTTTTTTCAATTAAATATTACATCTTTTTTTGGTACTCGTAATACCTTGGAATATGTAGATCAGTATTTTGTTTTCTTCTCCTCTGACTTTCAGGATTTGCATGTGCTAGTGTGATT
>KN497099.1:23283-36779 GCA_000787155.1 Scartelaos histophorus | reverse complement strand
TACATGTATCGCCCATAGTTTACATACAAAGCTGTGGGTGTGGGTGGATTTCAAAATACAACTTTGAGTAAGTTGATGATGAAGGAAACTCATTATAGACATTGATTTTGCACATGTATGCCATAGGTCACATGTATGGGTTAAGACAGAACTCGCTAAATAGAAAAATACGCAGAGAAAAAAAAGAAGTATAGATGTGATATTATATTACATGGTGATGCACTGCAGAAATTGCAACTTGGTCATTCTGCAAAATCAATGTATTTTTTGTTTTTTCTTGATTATAGTGAAGTTTTGTGAATTTAATTTTAGTTGTTGCTGTTCTTAAAATATCCCGAAGTGTTAATGTGCTCTGAATGGGATTGCTTTGTAAAGGTCTGGTGGCTCTACACGATTCACTTTCTCAGAAGTAAACGGTTCTCCACAATGGTGACGTTCAGTATTTCATTTTCCTTTGTGCTTAAGTGTTTGAGGATACAGTATGTAACCTTGGTCCATACAAACCAAATTCAAAGTATTTAAAAATGCCATGTTTCCTATGCACTTGTCCTTGTCCCTTTTCACAGATTTCTATCTATTGTTAGGCTATTTATGGTTCAGCTTTAGTTTGATTGAATGTTCTGTCTTTGTGTCATTTTTATTTTGTAAAGTAGGTTTATAATCAAACCTACATAAATATAGGTTTATTCTTGTCAGTAATGTGTTCAAATGTGCCAATATACAAGACAATATACTTACTTTATTTTCCAGAGTTGCACACCTTACTGTGGGCTCACCACCTGCAGAGGGGTTCATAGGGTCTGGGTCTGGTGCATAGAGTAATGGGCAGCATGCTGCCCCCGCGACCCAGACGGATTAAGCGGGAGAAGATGGATGGATGGATGGAGGTTTATAATCAAACCTACATAAATATAGGTTTATTCTTGTCAGTAATGTGTTCAAATGTGCCAATATACAAGACAATATACTTACTTTATTTTCCAGAGTTGCACACCTTAAATACACTGTACCTGATTTTCATCGTTCTAAAAAGTGAATGTAAACATAAACTAGTCATTTTTAAATGGTTTGAGTGGTCTAAAGTTATGCTTCACTTACCTTATGCATTCCAAGTTTCCTAAATATTCACAAAAATAGGCTTATAAGGACTTTACACAACTTTCAGAGGCCAGAGCAAAGTTTATGTCAAGATAATGCTAAAAACAACTAGCATGCTAATCATTGACTTTACAATTAGATGCAGACAATATACAGTGGACTTATTTTTTCCTCAAATGCTCAAAAAAAGAGTATAAGCCCTTTAAATACAACATTTTTAATATGATCTTGTAGACAATGCGATACCCTTTTCAACACAGGTATTTTTATCATAAACAGAGACAGACAGAAAATAGTTATTGAAAGAAAGTTTTGAAGAGATTCGTTTTCAGAGCTGTGTGGGGAAGTGTCTCTGATGGGCAGGCAGTTCCAGATATGTGTGTTTTATCATTTCATGTAACAGCATTTTAAATTATAGGTCACTTTAAGAGCAGTGTTTTCTTTCTATCAGCAAAGGATTGTGGTTGTATACACAATCACTTCAGTAGCATCTTTTACTTTCTGGCGACCAAAAACCAGGTCCCCATATGGTAAATCCTACAATATTAGATCAGCTATGGTTTAAGGGTAAGATATGTGTTAATTTAGGTTAAGAACAGAAAAATGTCAATGCCCTACAAAGCATGGAAACTTACGATGTTTTGTTTTATTTATTTTTTTAATAATAGATTTTTTTTATTTTTAATCTTCTCAGCTCTGGTCAATTTCCACATTTCCACAAACCTACACACTAAAAGATCCCTTACTAAGCCTCCCTCTGCGATACTCCACTTTCAGAAGGCAGGTTTGCACCGCACTACATTTTCCCTCTTGCTTATAATAATATTAACTTCATGTGTAAAAAGGCGGTAGTAATAAATATTTCAGTAGGCACGACGATAGAAAAGACAAGGTGAACCTATGCTATGAGCAAAACGCATAAAAGTCAGCTTATTATCTTTGACATGGCATAACGGCAAAATCATATGCAAAGCCCATGTACGGGACGTGTTACCGCGCCATAAAAAAATGATTCAAACATGCTCCGTCCAATTTAAATTTTAACTCACTTTGCTATTTGATACGCTACCTGCAGTTGTACATGCACCGCCATATAAATTACATAAATATAACAAGTTAATGGGAATTTAACCCAGCCAACACACTGAATGCATTAAACAGCTTATCCCAAACGAACTAGGCCAGTTCAGGTCAAGCCCTTATCTCTTTCCTCATCTCACTTTAACCCGGGTTGCACTATTAAACTGGGGGTGTACATGTCACGGGGGGGCGGAGGGAGGGGGAGCACGGAGCCTCTAATCTGGGGCCATTTGTGCTGTCTGAGAGGCAGATAAAATGTGATTATCCTGCGTGGTGGTTTGGTGCTGGTGTGGCGGTGGGCTATAGGGAGGGGAGCAGCTGCAGAGGTGCGAAACACAAGGGCTAATGCTACTGGACCCTCTGGTATTTGGCACCTCCCGCGGCGCTCCGAGGTGAAGAGACTCCCCCCCCCGCTCCTGGACACGAGTGTGAGCCACGATCACGTCACTTCTGTCGGGACTGGGCAAATGTTTGACACGGGGCTGGTCACACCTTGCATTATGTTGCTGCGTGTGCCAGACATGTCAGAAGTCCGGGAAGTACTACGAAGCTGTACTGCAATTTAAAACGTTTAATTTCTTAAAAGGCATATTTCACTATTTTCTGTGATCTGTGTTATAATGCTGTTTCATTCACACATATTTTGGTTGATTTCTTCTCTTAAACTAAAAACACTTTTCCACATGCAACAAAGGAAGTGCTCCACTGTGTTATAACGTCATTTGGATAATTCTGAACCATTTCAGCCCTGGAATTGCCCATTTCTACTGCTAAAAGGTACCTGTTAACTTGAAAACTACTGCTTCATGACATCACAAGGCGGAAAAGAGCATTTTGAGCTTTGGAGATGTAGACAGACTAATAATAAAGGTGTACATGTGTAAATGAACAAAAAGAATGCGGGGATGATTATCAGGATGTAACATTATCACAGTTAAAGGAGTGTAATAAAGGACCTGGATAATCCACTACTGCAATCAACGCATCTTCTACTGTAGTTATTTTTACTCTTCGCATCTTGCGTGTCATGTTATAATTGCTTTACTTAACTATAGCTGTACAGTATACTTTTTTATACTTTTGCTTCTACTTAGCTTTATATATTACTAGCATTTAAGAGCATACTATCTATTTTATGATACTACTACTAATACGGTTATTCAGATCATAACTAAGTTTTAGCGTTACTCTCCTCTCCCTTTGTTGCTGATAAAAATACAGTGCTGTTGTAGAAAGACAATTTTCTTCTCATTCACAACAAAGTGTATGTATAAGATATTTGGCTCCTTAGTTATTCCCCACTTGGCTCGACAGAGATTTAGAGAAACAGAGCAATTATCAGGGCAAAACAACTAGCCTACACTGACAGTTTACAGTATAAGACATGCATTTATGGACTGAAATAGAAACAGATCAGGCTATTCTTATGTGATGTTGTATATTTGAGGATCACAAGAATCCATTCATGAATTCAAGCCTGTGAGAAGTATAGCGTTTTCTTTTTTTACCCAGTGCAGTAAATGATCTTAGTCCAGTTTGTCTTTTAAGGGGTCTGGACTGTGGAGCTCTCTCCTCTGACCTGACAGTACACACTGACCCAAACATGTTCAACAGGACTCTGAAACGGCAGCTGAAGTCAGGCCAGAGTTGTGCACTTCATGTTTGAAAAGTGCCTTGTGTCTGTCTTGTGTAACAGTTTGTTTTAACATTCCTGTCTGGACTCTTTTAAAAGCCCCCTATGGACAGGTTGAATATTAGCACTTGTATTATAAACACTTACAACAATACATCTGGTCTAATCCAGTCTAATTACCATATTAAATAAATATGGTATGGTAAATAACATAGATAAATAAAAAGGCCCATCCTCACGCTATTGATACTTGGGCATTTTAATACTGATGAATACCTCAAAGTACATTGTGTCATTTTTCTGGGTCCGTCAAACGCTTTTCTCCATGTTAATGTTAGAGCTTTATCAGGAATGTTTCACTGCATAGCATTAAACTTTTATATCTTCATGGAGAGCAAACCAGACCTGGTACAATACGTCTCTCCTATTAAGGATAATGTAGATTGTGCACTGTCCCTGTCTCATTAAATAAATAAACTAAACTAAACTAAACTAAACTAAACTAAACTAACCTAAACTAAACTAAACCAAGGGATTTTTGAGCTATAAAGCCACCTGTAATTGAATAAATGTAAGGTATAGCTGTTTAATATCATACTGTGGAACATGCCAATCAGAGCAGTGGCATATCTATAGAAACAAGTAGTTAACAAACCACCATTTAAAAAGTTACGTAGTGCACCTGTACAGTTCTATCATACGTTTCTTTATGTTTTATGGAAATGTACACGTGTGTTGAGTCACTGCAGTGAAGTACTTGATGCCATTCCTCTCCTTCAGATGAAACGCTCAGGGCCTATATAAATCACCAGCCCTCCCAGACCAGCACCTATCAGGTCTACCAGCCCCTGCTCTCCTATTGGCTCCTCCCTCTAATGCATGCACTTCATTTCAGACGGGACAGCCCTGCTATTTAGGACATGTGAGGGCCTACCTAAAAAGATATATTTGTAAAACAAAGATCACTTATGTAAATGAATGTGTAACATAAGAAAAAATATTAACATTCCTTACTTTTTCAACTAAATTAATTAGTCTATTAGGGCCAACATGAATAATACAGACTTTGCCTGTAATTAGATCTCGGCGGAGTGTACATGTATAAAACAAAGCATTAATATGGATGGGATGTAAACATGTTTCCAGGATTTTCTTCCGCATGTTGGCCACAAAAGGCTCGGGTCCATTAAGAAAATTTGGAGAGACAGATTTTGTTGTTTAAATCTGGTAAAAGCTGGAGCAGATCAAACGCAGCATTAGTATTCACAGACAAATCATGTTTGGCTGTGCTTCCTCTACCCCCACTCAACTAGGAGCATTCCCCACTGTGTAACCAATGCCCACTGCTGCCTGCCTGAAAACCACCCCGCAACAGTTGCTAGTCACATTTGTATGAATCTGTTTACACGCACAATAAAGCTACTCCATTTAAAGGCCCTGTATTAATTGACTCTTGTGAGCTTTAAGCCATGTTATAATGTTATCTCGTCAAAAACATACCTGGAGTTGTGTTTTTTTTTCATTCACACATGCCTTAGAAACCCTTTATCATTAGTCTCTCTACATATCCAAAGCTCAGAATGCTTTGTCCCACAGCTAACTTTGAACTTTTGTTTAGTAGACTTTGGAAATTCAAGGGCTGAGATCAGCGGAGCTCTTTTTGTATTACTACATGACATCACAAAGTGGAACAGAGTGTTTTCTGTTTGAGATAAGAACTCAGCCTACATATGCATTTGCACATTTGCATGTTAAATATGTGATGAGGAAACAACATTATAACATAGATCAGAAAATAGCAATAGTAATATGGGTGCTTTAAGATATTATAATTTGGTGACGATAAAAGCAGACACCTTGCACCAAAGATGCTAAAAAACATAGCCACTCAAATTGAGGCCAGTTACTTAAAAAAAAAGGAGGAAAAAAATCTAAGAGGCCACCCTTTAAGATTTGGATTACACCCAGGATGAGAGTGCCATCTACAGGTTGAAACGTTGCCATGTCAACAGAGCAGAAAGCCAGCATCCACAAAAGCATGTGCCCTTTTCCATTCCCCACATAAAAGGCTCGGATAAATAGCCCTGTGCTAATGAATGATAAGTCAATTTGGGAGGGGGCTGTTGCCGGCGCACACGGACGCCACAGAGTAATGAGAACCAGCACCTGCACCAGCACCAGCAAATATTAAAATGTTCAAATCTGCATCCTTATTTGGGCTTCCTATTGGTAAAGGATGTACCATGGTGCTCTATCCAATCTTGTTTGACTCCTTCACATTTCATGCCTCATATTGAATGTTATGGCCTGAAGGAGGAGCTGCTCACAAGGGCCACGCAAGATCAGCAAAGGGGCCCCGCGCTTTAACCGAGCGGCGTTTGATTCCAGTAGCAGTATTTGAGTTGACGTATCGCTTTTGCTACTACCTCCGTGATTTCCATTTTCAGTGTCAACATGGGAAAGATACGGATTGTGTTCCCAGGGCGGCTGCCAAATGGATCAGTGTTTGCATGGTGCTTAGAAAGTGTATTGAAAAAATAAAGGCAAAAACTTGAAATTAAAAACTAGTCTGCGCTGCTATAATTATAATGCCATACAAATTGGAAAAGGATTAATGTTAATTGATATGATGTTGAGGTTTGCACTGTAGAGAAAATGAGTCCCCAAAGATCTCATATTTGCACAAAATGTAATTATTTCGTGACTGAGTTGCAAAATATTGGGCTTTAATTGTTATAATAGTTTGCATATAGAGGGTTTGAAAGCGTTTCCAAACAAGTCGTGGTTCACAGTGCTGGATTGTCTTCCCTATTAGTTTGTTTTGTGTATTGTCAGTAAAGATGCCTGTATGTTAAGATGAATATGTGAATATTGTTATAGTGATACATGAAATGAATTGTTGTCAAATGTCAAAATATTTGTTAAATCATGTTTGAAACTTTATTCAACCTGTTTCCAGAACACTTTTGGATGCAAATCTAACAGGATTTAAAAGTGCCAAATACCCAAAAGAGATGGAAATTAAGTCATTTTTTTCAATATCTTGGGCTCAGATTCTCACACTCATATTATATTTGGCTTTCAATTTGAACCTAAACCAAAACTAAAAGAGATCTAAATGTTTACTAAATCCTGTCAGAACAGGTCAGAATCATCAAACCCTAGTTAAAGCGGCACTTCATTATTTTTCCTGCTTGTCTCCATGGTGATGAAATTGCTTAGCTGGAATGTTCCAAAGTATGACATTAAGATTCTATATCTCTACATAGACATGCAGATGGTGCCAACAGGACAAAGTCAGATCTGTGGAGAGGTAACCCTTCATAATTAGAATGCAAGGTATTCCTGCACCTTAATCCCTGTTATTCATTAAGTGCAAAATAGATATGCTTAATGGCATAATGCGCAGGTGGAAGACTCCCCACCAGCAAAGTTAGTGCATCTTTAAATGCAAGGCTAATTATTTAATCAAAAAGTAATTGATAAGAGGCCCTGAGTATTGCCAGATGAAGCCTAAAGCATTGTTCTAAAGGAATGTTCAAAAGTTCATTTAAGAATCTGGAATCAACTGTCAAACTGTACAGGAACAATGCAAACAGAAAAGACAAAAACATAACTTTTCTTAAGTATGTTCTTGTGATCATTAGACTGAGCATATGCAGTAAGTAAGTTATATAAAGCACTTGCACATTATTCAAAGCAGATCGACTGGAGCCCTCTTGCCTGAGTACGTGCACGCTGATCTCCCTTCATGTTTTATACACGCTAACATGTTCCAGTGCATGTGTGTCAATGCTAATTTGCGCTTCTCTCCAAGGTCTCCCTGCCTCACCTTAAGCACATCTCCGCATCTCCACATCTCCATATCCTTGAATGCTTTGCCTCCTTGAAGCAATTTCCTCATAGCCCTATTATCAGATGCTTTGAGAACTGCTTCCCCTCCTCGCCAGGTGCAGACGACACAGGCTGGTATAAGGCTACGTGCGGGACTCTGGCTGTTAAACGTGCCACTGGCTCTTAGCCCGAGCTCCAACACGCCCTGGTCCCTTATACAGGCCTGGCCACTGGGGGCGGAGTGTTGCGCCAACTGGCCACTGAGGGGTGTAATCACTCCCCCTGACATATTTGGCACAAGTGTGTCTATTTGCTAGACAACAGAAGCTGAGAGAGAGAGAAAAAGAGAATGAAAGAAAGAGAGAAAGGAACTGAGAGAGAGAGAGAAAGGCAGAGGGAGAGGAGAGAGAGGGAGAGGAGAGAGAGGGGAGGATCATGTTGCCTAATCCGTTTTAGACCAGAAGATGGCAACATTGAGGTGGGAGATAGGGCTTGGAACGATCCGGAGTCTTGTAATGGCTCGTGTAATGTACAGCAGAGGGAAGGCAGGGGGATGAGAATAGGCAGGGGAGATTCTACTGAACAAACACTATGTTAATGTGACCCATAACGTTTCTATCGAGTGTCTGAGGCTGTTTTTCCTGAGAGGTTCGTCTTGGCTCTGTATTGCTGGACCTATTTTAAAGTAATAACCAGTACAATGAAAGGCAATAGAGGCATTAAGAGTTATAGCATTTGCATTGTTTCTGCATCACAATGACCCTATATATGTTTATTTGTTGGTTATAATATTCTTTAAACATCATTAGAAACAGTATCAGTGCAGTGACAAACATATGAAAGTATACCCCAAAAGAGAACAGACCAAATTCTGCAAAAGATCTGATGCTTCAGTTTTGTCCCAGTAGGGGGAGCTGTGTAAAAGGGAGCTCATGGGGGCTTCCTATAATAACAGGGCCTGTGGTGAGCTGGAAAATGCAGTCTACATTTACAAAGAACTCAACTGTTAGATGTACTGTACTATGTCTGCAATCCTAGTCCATTAATGTTGTTTTGACTATTCCAGTCTGTAACAAAAAGTGTGTGTACACTTTGTTCCGTTAGAAAAGTGAAATAAATACTAAAAATGTGAAATGAAAAAGAAAAGCTAATGCATGTTGCTTTCTATTTATAGTACAATAACATGGAAACGGAAAGTACACGGTAGATTCCAGTGAAACAGGACACATCTACCATTATACTTAATTGTACTGTAATATTTTTAATTATAATAGAGCCCCTAACCTTGAAGACTGTAATTTTCAAAACACTTTTTAAATTTTCTTGGTAATAAGATTCAGACTGTATTTATTCCAATTGTAGCCTTTTGCATTACTGTGCTGTGAAGCGTGACCCTTATCTATGAATGAAAGCGTGCAAGTGATTTGGAAAATAAACGATTTTAATGCAATTATTTAAAGGGCCCATATTTCGCTATTTTCTGAGCTTTGTTATAATCTTGTTTCCTCATCAGAAACATACCCGGAGTTGTGTTTGTTTCATTCACACATGTTTAAAACACAAACTCTGCATATTTAGACTGATTTCTTCTCTCAAACTGAAAACACTCTGTTCCACCTTGTGATGTCATGTGGTAACACACGAAATGCTCCACTTTGCTTTTAATTTTCATGCACCTTCACTAGAGTCATATGGAGTCAGCACAAGAATTGCTCTCTACTGAACAAAATGCCAAACTGTTAACTTTAAAACTACCACTTCATGACATCACAAGGTGGAACAGAGCATTTTGGACTTTGGAGGGTTACTCAAAGTTGTGTGAATGAATCAAAACACAATGTTTCTGATAAGGAACCAACATTATAAAACAGATCAGAAAATAGCATAATAGACCCTTTAAAGAGGTGAGAATGAGATCCGTGTTGATATTGTATTTCGGACATTTTGAGATCCTTAGGTTATTTTTGTGAAGTTGAACCACAGTGTCAAATTACAACAGTTGTATGCTTCTAAGACATTTTCTGATAATATTATTCTATGCATAAATCCTTCCTCTCAGGTCCAGAGGTTATCTTCAGTCATGCAGAAATGGCAGGTTTAGGAAGTAGTCCATTTGACGATGACGCTCTGTATTGTTGTGTTGGCAGTGATCTTGCCTAGGCAGACATACACCACAGTGCACTCAAATCTGTTACCTTACAAAGAAAGTTGGGCTGTCATGGGAGTTGATCTTGTCAGACTCCTGGTGTGTTCAGGTTTGCAGGGACGGCTTATTCTGTGGCTGGACTGTTGTGAGTGGGTGGGCATTTTGGTTGGTAAAAAGCAACAAGTACTGTCAAGTGATATTACTCATTGTAACGACAAGGCAAAACTGTCCGGAGTGGAGGTATGAATAAACTACCCGTTCCTGGAAGACAAGCAGGTGGCTCAACCAGAAAAAGGAGCAGTATACACTTTTAAAGAGCATATATTATGTAAAATAGACTCTTGTGAGCTTTATGACATTTCCTCATCAAAACATTCCAAGAGTTGTTACACACATGGTCAAGTAACCCTGCATTACTGCATTAAAAAGGTTCTATGCTAATTCCAGGGCTGAAAGGTGTGTAGAGTTTGCATACACAGTACAGCACTTCATGTATATCACATGGTGGAGATTTTTGAGAGAAGATTTCATCCTAAATATTCCAGGTTTGACACTTGGAATGAAACAAAACACAATTCCATCTATCTTTTGATGAGGAAACATTGTAACATAGATCAGAAAATATGTATGTTGAGTACGGAGAAATCAGTGGGCAGGACAATACAGGATTACTCAGACATGCATTAATCAGTCACAATAAAGAAAAACTTGTAAAGCCAATTTTACAGTATATGTCCTCTTTAATGCCACACCATTAAGCCAAAAAATAGACCGAAATAGATAGCACTGAAAAACACATGCCCTTGCTGCCTCGACAAACCTGAAACCTGGAAATGTTCCTTTGACTATAACTGCACAGTGTGGCATAAAACCGATCTGTCCATGGAGAATGTTGGTAAAGTATTGTTTTAACTTTCTATTTCCATGACTTTACGCAGTTGCAACCCCCAAAAAGTGACATATTGTGCCCTGAAATCATCATAATCTTCTGTAATATTACCTGGCAAACAAGTCCAGTGGGAGGAATAAACTTTCAGAGAGTAGTTAAGTTTATACCAGTCCAGTTTTGTGAGCTGAGTCCATGTGCGTGCGGTTTTGTTCATGCTCCATGACTGTTGTCTTTGTGTAACTGACCACAGCAGTTTGTTGTTCTGAACCTGCCTCTCGCATTTGAACATTTTCTTTACACAGCACCTCCTGTGGTCGGAGTGTATTTCAAACAACATAATATAAGTGCACCAATGTTAGCTGTTACTTAGATAAAACGTACATAAAAGACCTTATTAAAGTACATGACAGCAGATATATGGAGCAAATGGCTTCCTCATAGTGTTGGCTTTACACCAAGGAGTTTGCTGAATGGGAGCAGCCCACAAAGACGCCAACAGGGGCCGCGTATCTGCATACAAGTGCGCGAGTGGTGTTGGGAGATAGATAAATGGAGAAGGCCATGAGCTTAGAGGATGTTTTGTTTTCCCGCTGAGTGCAGAGTGCAGAGGGGAGTTAAGGGATTCCAATCTGGTGGTGTGGTCCTGCGGTGCGGAGAATGTGCAGAGAGCGCTGGGCGATAGCTGACTCCATTACGGGCAGAATCTCGGGGTAGGCCGGGCATTGTGGAAGCAAGCGGGGAGGTTAATCAGATTCCAGCTCCTTTATGAACGCCTGCTATTTCTAAAGGGCCCTATGAATAGAATACTGTAAGCGGTCGTGGAGAAAAGGAAGGAATTGGAGCTCAGTGCTTTTAAAGAACAAGGCAGATAAAGAATACTGTTGGTGTACATTTGGAGGGATTCCACATGCGCCCCTGCAGAAATCCAAATGAGTGTTTTATGAAGGCCCAGTTATTAATTATCTGAGATTAAGAAATCCTCTCCCTGCACGGCTTTAGCTGTGTTTCTCATGTCTGCTTTGTTTGCTGTTGAGGGTAGATTAGCCTAATTGTTTTATGAAGTATTAAATTAATTTTACATTATGAGTCGCTGACATTATTCTCCTGCTAACTGGCTGCGGTGGCTTCACTAAAAAATGAAACAAAACATTAAGGCTACACTTATTCCAGTCAATCATTTTGTGTGTTTGTTCGTGAATAGCAAGTTATATTATGTTAGTAAGAAATGTATGATTTGTAATGAAAAATGTAATTAGTTGAGTTTTCAGTGGTGTTTATAGTGTATTTCATGTGTTGTGCATTTTCATATAACATATAAAGTCTCAGTGTGGAAGAAGAAGAAGCCAGGAGAGGTTTTTTTCCCCTTGCTGCACCTGCTCAGTCTCTTGTGTTGAAACGCAGAGACATTGACTGGCGCTGTGTGCCCAGGAAACTGAACCATGGTGATTTGACCAAGGCTGTGGCAGATGTGATGTCTGCTGGTGCGTTCAGGAGCAACAGGAGATAATAGCACTTCTTGGACAAGCCATAACAGTGCCAAAAGACATCAGTGAAAATGTGCAGTAAATTATGAAAACAACAACATTCATTGTTTTGCTATTAAAATATATGGTCATGAGCTTTGGCTTTGAGCAAAATGCCCAAATCACAAATACCAACGGTTTTTTCCACAGCAGGACTCTCACTTGAGATAAGTGAGGAGCTTGGTCTAGAGGTACGTATGAAAGCTGAACTGGGGAAGATTCTTTACCACTAAAACTACAGGAATAGTTTTGGCTGAGCACTAATAATTAGACAAAATGTATAAGCAGACTTTTAATAACTTGGAGAATATGGAGTGGAATTTGACACCAGCAAATGACACTTCCAGTTGCATTGTCAGTCTCATCACAGAGTGATGTAAATTATTGCCAAATTCCCATCCACATAACATTCAGTATTATCCAGACCAGGGGCCAACTGAAGTCTGAGACCTGTGACCTCTTATGCCTCAGTTTCAACTTTACTTCTCTGGTTTCCATAATATGCTAATGAAGAACTTTACCAACTAATTATGGATTCAGTTTGTACACAACTTTAAACTGTAACTTAAACTGTCTGCCAAAGCCCTGAGACTCATTTCCTTAGTTGGAAACCAAGAGCATCCAAGTAGCACATGCAGCATTAGGATGAACTCCAATTGGGATTCACATCCCCTAAACACTCAGAGTGCTCTTGGCTTCAGAATCACTCCCCATAATTCAGATTCCAAGTCGCACTGAGCTGAAGGATAGAGAACAGGGACAATCAAATATGACTTTGAGAAGAATACTCTCTGTCAGCTATCAAGACAGTACGCCCTAACCATGATTTACAGAGCAATAACCTGCGCCTAATAGGGCAGTTCGCATTTCACACACTTTGTACAGAATCTCATTTCTTTGTGCTGCTAAATTCAACTAAGCCTCACAGAACAACACAGCGCTTATATGGGAGGAAATGTGTTAACAGACCAGACAGTTCTATTCTCAGCAAAAAGGTATTTAAGTAGCGAAGATGAAGTGAGATGGAAAATCTCATTTCCATACAAGAACAGGGAAAACAGTCTGCCAGAAGGTGTAGAATTGTCAGAGCAATCATAGTGGAGCTGCAGCCAGGGCAGGAGCAGGGGACGACGGGGAGGAGGGTACGGCAGGAGCAGGAAAGGAGGGAGGGCAGGAGCAGAGGAGGGAGGAGGGAGAAGGCCAGGAGCAGAAAAGGAGGGAGAGCAGGAGCAGAGGAGGGAGGAGGGAGGAGGGCAGGAGCAGTGGAGCAGGGGAGGGGGGAGAGCAGGAGGA
>KN497099.1:0-20118 GCA_000787155.1 Scartelaos histophorus | reverse complement strand
TGAAAGGCAGCCACGAGCGATCCAGCGGGTCAGTAGAGCACCTGTGCCTCATTAACCGTGTGTGTGTATGTGTGCGGTGAATGTTAAAGAATAAAAAAAGAAAAAAACACTGGCATATGTCAGCACCCAAGGCTCTGCCAATGCAACACGCTGGCCCGCTTTTTAAAATAGGCTCCAGTCTGCATTTGCAAATGAACATCAAACAGCCATTTAAACTGTTGATAGCAATGATAAATCAAGCAAAAACAAATGGGATTAGTGCTACGAAACGTGACCCAGATTCGCACCTCTGCTAAAATAATGTGGCACGTTTGAATGTCCCGGAGCAGCCACCGTCTGTCTGGACCACAGAAAGCCAATTCAAATATTCACAGCAGCTAAAAAAAGGAGGTAGATAATATTTTTGGTTGAAATGAAAGACAGTGACAGGTAGACAGGGGTGCAGCGTAAATGATTTCACACACCCTCTGGCTGGAAAACTCCGACAGTTTCGTAGATATTGAGCAGGTCTACGAGAGCTAGGGGGCATGGGTTCACCTCCTTCAGATCACAGAAAGAGGCAAACAAAACAGCCAATCCATCATTTACATGTGCTAACGCGCTAATACGTTTCACAGCACGCTAAAATCTACTGACAACAGCGAGCATCTTCTTCATTTTTTTTTTTTTTTCCTTTTTGCTTACGAGAAATAAAAGTCAAAACAATGCACAATTCATCAGACTGTACTCACTGTTGGGAGAAAGCAAGCCAGTGCTATCAAGGTCTCAACAACACGACAGAGCAATATAAATACATAATGTTATTTAGACTTTGGCGCATAAGCTAGTGCTAGCTTTGCATAATAGCGCTGTAGCTATGAACGCTTGCCGCGACCGTGTTCATTTATTCATCCCCAGCTGCATAGGAAAGGAAGAGATGGTACATATGAATCAGAATCTGACTGCTTGATACTACTGAGATATGTAATGAAATACACTATATTTCCATATCACCCCATGGCACGGTACAGTAGCTCAGTGCTTGCTCAGGGGTCTTCAGCAGTGGGAACATGGGCTCATATTGCGAACAACTTGTAATTTAAAAGTAGTCGTAGTAATAGAGTCGATATCCAGACAGTAGATACTACTTCATTTAGTATCAGATACAGTAGTGGTTCAAAAAGGAAGTATGCCACTATGTTTTTTATTCTCCTGCACCTTCACTAGAATCATTTAGATGGTATCAGCCTTGGAAATACAAATCTCTACTGAACTAAAGGTAAAATCTTAACTACCACTACATGACATCACAAGGTGGAACAGAGCCGAGATGTAGACAGATCAATAATAAAGGATGAATCAAACATGTCAATGAAACATAATACAACTCTATAACAACATTATAACATGGACTAAAACTCCCTGGATTCATTGTGGCTCATCACTGACTGTATGGAAAAAGAAACATAAGTGCAAAGTTAAAATGCATATCCAATCTTTGCATTTTGAGTTCAAAAGAAAAGAAGAAAAATAAAAATCACAGTGGCAAAATGGAGTTCTGACAGAGATCCTCCTCGCAGAATTGTACAGTAGAGTGTAGACCAAAGAGGAGAGCTGAGTTGCTGAGTGCTTCTGTCACTCAGCAAGAAATTGTGGGTTGTCTGCACTGCGTCTTTGGTTAACCATAGTTTCTGCAGGGCCTCAGCCCATTCAAAGGAATACATGTTTAAAATGAATCTTGTTAAAAGTGCACTATGTAACTCGAGGTTGTGGCATCTGCTTGTCTTCATGGAGATGTGCTTGTTTTGCTTAATGGCAAACTTATTTGTCTTACCTTTTTTCATTACAGGTCCCACATTACGCCATTTTCTGATCTATGTTATAAATTTGTATTCATTCACACATGTTTAACACACAAACCTTCCACATTTGGCCTGCTCCACTGTATTTTTAAACTTCATGCACCTTCACTACAATCATTTAGATGATTTCAGCTCTGGAATTTCCAAGTTCTCTACTGTTCTCTACTGAACAAAAGATAAAAGGAGCTGTTAACTTGAAACATACCACTACATTACATCACAAGGTGGAACAGAACATTTTGAGTGTTAAGACTAATAATAAAATAGAAACTCAGGGTATGTTTTTGAGGAGTTAACACCAACACCATGTCTTAAAGCTCTCAAGAATCCATTTTGTATAATATAAGACCTTTAAGGGTGTTTTATTGCTCTAAAATGCCCTTAAACATCCATTCTTCCTGTGAGTTTGCTATCCTTTCCACAGATCTGACCTGTCTTGGCCTGATAGTGGCAATTGCTATTCCCCATGGATACAAGTTTAATGCCATACTGTGGAACTTGCTGTTTGCAAAGATCAACTATGTTGCTGAAATGAACCTTTCACAATAAAAAACTGTGACAGTCAATAGAATCAACTGTCTGGTGGTGCAGGAGAATGAAAAATGTGTCACTCAAACCTAAAAGAGAGCACTTTCAGAAATACAATGGGGTTACGACCACAGCCAGCCAACAGAGAGAGCTTTCTTTTGAAATTGGCAACATAAAAAGGCAAGCCTGATATCACTTTAAAGTTTCTGTTTTGCACCAAATTTACTCCTTTGAGCCATGTTGTTATGTTATCAAAAATATACCTGGAGTTGTGTTTCATTCTCACATGCATTTTGAGTCTGTCTACATCTTCAAAGTTCAAAATTCGCTGTTCTGCCTTGTGATGTCATTAAGTGGTCGTAAAGTTAACTGCAATTCTAATCTAAATTGAGCAGCTCCATAATTCACTACATTAATTATAAATCGTTTTGTTTGTTTGGTTTTTAAAAATATTTATTCAGCTTCAAAGTTAGGCAGCTCCAGAGGCGATTTTAATGAATGTGTATGGAGTTTAAAAACACAGTAAAGCACATTTTGCTCAGTTTTCATTGTGAAGGCATGAAAACTTCACAATGAAAACTGAATAAAAGGAAATAAAATGATGTTTTTGATGAGAAAATAACATTATAGTATAGAAAAATCTGCATAATATAAGGCGTTTAAAGGTGCATTGTGAAACTTTTCTAGTCTGTCAAATGCTTTTCTTCAGTGTTTATTGCAAATGCTTTGTCTGGAATGTCTCATAGTATGGCATTAAACCTTTCTATCTTCATGGAGACCAAACCAGATCAAGTCAGGGCTGTAGAGAGTTAACTCAACTCAACAAGAATGCCTGTTTTTTGAGGTATTTCTTGAGTAAATATCATACTGTGGAACATTCCAGGCAGAGCAATGGAAACAAACAGGAGACAAACCCTAAACCAAAAGTTGGCACAGTGCACCTTTAAATCATATCACATATTCATACTGAAGATCAAATAAACCATTGGCACACTTTTTAAATCAGTCAACATGAATCACCAAAGTCCAATTGAAAAGCTACTAGTTCAAACAGGGTTATCCAACCTTGTGCGATGGCAGTCTGAAAATAGGTCTGTAAGTGGCACTGATCAGGTATAATATGGGCCCAGCTGCTCACAATAACAGTCTTCTTCCCCGAGTTGGAGTTGGACTTGATTGCCAGAACCAAAGCCGTCCATTTTCCTTTTAACGCCACATACATTCATTGAAGGATTTCGGTACAATCCACTGCATTTGCCAAGGATTCGGTAAAGAGAGAAATCAGAGTCCAAACAGCATGGTTCACTAATAGTTCAGTTTAGATCTGACTCATCCAACTATATTAGATTTCCTGGTGGACCCATGTATTGACAGTTAATTTAAGGCCCCAGAATGAGCAGAAAGAATGGGCAGGCACTTGTCCAAACTTTTCACTCTGCCATGGGAATTATAGCGTCTTTAGCTCAACTAAACAGGAATAAATTGAAGTCTGGAGACCCAAGATTGAAAGCAAAAATGATTTAGTTGGAGCAGAGCAGAACTAACCCTTGCCTATTGAAGCCTACGTGTTTTTATGACTAGATACATAATCATATTACAGAAATGTCAAAAAATCAGGAAATTGGTTTCAACCAGCAATCTGTTCTATTGTAATAGCGATAGTGAGTGCTGCTCTGGATCTGATATGGTGAAACTTGCAAAAACAGGTGCTCACCAGACCAGGATAGGCTTGGTTTCTTGTACAAAAAGCACAGAATGTGAGACTGCAGTTCAAAGAACCACCAGCCTCATGGCAATGTTATTAGCATCAAACAATAGTTATTAAAGAGCCCATGTTGCTATTTTTTTTCTGATCTATATTACAATGTTGTGCCCCCATCTAAAAAAACTCGGAGTTGTGTTTTGTTTCGTTCACACATATTTATCACACAAACACAAAAGTTCTTCTCTCAAACAGAAGATGCTCTGTTCCACATTGTGATGTCATGTGGAAATATAAGAAATGCTTCACTTTATTTTCTAACTCCACACTCCTTCACTAAAATCATTTGGATAATTTCAGCCCTGGAATTTCCAATCTCTAGTGAACTAAAGGTAGAAAGTAGCTGTTAACTTGGATGAGCTGTTAACACAAGTGAAACAAAGCATTTAGAGCTTTGGACATGTTGACAGCCTAATAATATAAGATTACTCAAGCATGCGAGAATGAAACAAAATAAAATGGGGGTATGTTTTTGATTAGGTAACCACATTCTGACAACTTAAAGCTCACAACAGTCAATTTAGTGTAACATAGGATCTTAAAGAAAACGCACACTTTTAAATTCAATACAATTCTAAGGCCTAACTTGCAAACTCCTGCACGACTAAACTTGACCTAAACTCCATGCTTATCTATTCGATGGTTACCATAGCATGGCCAGTCGGACACGCACCAGAGCTGAGCAGCTCTCCTTTAGATAACATATCACCCTTTCAACCAGCCCAGACTCTGGGCATTGCACACAGGACTTCAAACTGTTCAAGGGTTTTCTCTCCAAACGCTGGCAGCTCCCGTTCCCCTGATGAGATGCAAAGTTGCTCATGTCAGGAAACAAGTGTGTGGACCAGTGAGCAAGGCTCCAATTCGGCCAGCTCCAGCCTTGGACTGTCAGACACAGCCAATGGTTTAACGCTCCAGTATGCTATAGATATAAATACAGATACAAATACAACTACAGCGACAGCTGTAAATACACATGTAGATACAGTCACATATACAGATGTAGATACAGACATAGATACATATCTATCTATCTATAGATATAGATTTAGATATAGATAGATTTAGATATAGATATAGATATAGATATAGATATAGATATAGATATAGATATAGATATAGATATAGGCTGCAGGCTGTTGCAGCCGGCAGCGCAGCCACGACCTTTGATGCATGTGTCTCTCCCACATTGTCAGGGCATCAAAGCAGAGCATTCTCTTAGAGGTGAAGGCTGTTTATGTTTGCCTCTTCTTTTGATCAAACAGTCTGCACGGACGCTACAGTATATTACAGGAACATCCAGTGTATTATTAGGTTAGATTAACTTTCATAGAAAAGACCTCTGCCAAGGCACACAGATATTTAAGTTCACCTCCATTGAAATACAATGTATGTAAGCATCAAATTAATATTTTAACAAATTCATCAGTGAATCAAAGTTCATTCTGGGCAAGAAACATGACGAGGAAGCGTTGGCATTCAACAACGTTTTCACTTTTGTATTTAGACTTGTTTGTGAGCAGTTATTGTACAAA
Organism: Scartelaos histophorus; assembly: GCA_000787155.1. NCBI lineage: Eukaryota > Metazoa > Chordata > Actinopteri > Gobiiformes > Gobiidae > Scartelaos > Scartelaos histophorus. Next base: position 14,452 of record KN497099.1, on the reverse strand, counting down.
GCTTGTACGCCTGTGGCAACCACTTTTATCTATTCATCTTTAATGAAATAAATTAAGTATTCTCTAATAACTATTTCCATTCATGTTATAATAATCTGTCAACCGTTTATTATCGCAGGAAATACTATTTTAGCACAACATTTATGCTCACAAAAAGAAGGCAAAGATGAATTCAACCCACCCCGACTTCAGCTCCCTACAAGTTTATTCCTCTTCAGATGTTTCACATAATAACCTTTTATTTGCTGCCATAGCCTTTGGAAAAATGTTAACCCTGTTATATTTGTTCCAAAGGTTTTATTTCTGTCTTTTATGTAATGTTCTCTTTAAATAACAAGAAATCTATATTTTAAAGAAATTGGTTTTAAACAAAGGTGCACAATAGTAAAGATGAGATGGTGTGGGATAGAGTTGGTGCACTGGTTTGTGCACTCTGCAGTCAACATGTATACACAAGGAGTCAGAATAATGTCAAATGACTGTAATGTGCTATAGTATAACGAAAATATCTATGACACCTTGTTTTCCAATAAACATTTACAATATATAAGGAAGCATCATTTTAATAATTTGCTGCATATTATAATACACTAAAAGGCATTATGTTGTTTCCTCATCTCAAACTTACCTGGAGTTGTGTTTTGTTTCATTCACATGTTTAACAAACAAATCTGGCATATTTAGACTGAGTTCTTGTCTCAAACAGAAAACACTCTGTTCCACCTTGTGATGTCATGTGGTAACTACTCCACTGTGTTCTTAAAATCAACACACCTTCAAAAGAATCATTTGCATTATTTCAGTTCTGGAATCACCAATCTCCACTGACAAAAGGTAACTTGAAGTGGCATAGTGGCATTTTGAGCTTTGGAGATGCAGACAGACTAAACTGCAGGTATGTTTTTGATGACGTAACAACATTATAACATGACTAAAAGTTCACAAGTTCAATTCTGCATAATATGGGACCTTTAACATCCCTTTAAAACGTTGACTCTCCTTGTATTTTTCTTTCTGTTTACCACTTAAAATTCCTTGTACCCTCTGCGCTGGAGGTAGACAAACTCACGGCCCCAGAATCACAAACTCCCCGAATACCTGTCGAGCTACACGCCTCTAGCAAGAAAATACACTCCTCCTTTTGTGATTTGCCTGTGTTTACCAACAAATCCACTTTTAGCAAACATTCGAAGCATTTGACTTTGGAGACGCGCATCACAAACAAACGTCAGAAAAACTCTTGTCAGGCTAAATCAGCGCGTGTGATGCTCCCTCATGTTCCCCCCGCCACGTCTCCCCAGGTTCCTCTACTCCCTTATAAACCGCTGTGCACAGTGAGATACATACAATCTGTGAGCCTTATGCATGCTCGGTCTGTCAGGAGAACGCTCAGTCAAACAATACGGGAGCGAAGAAGTGAAACATCTCCAGACGGTTGTTGAAAGGGGGATGATTGCTTTACTGGTGTCAGCGTTGAGAAATGAGTTGGTTTAATTGCGCTTCTTTCCGTGTCCCGCCACAGAGGCAAATCCATGTATTGACAGCTCTGCGCACTGTGATGGGGAGGGCTTTTCCACTTGACATTTTACATCACAGCGCATAGCCGGCTGACAGATAACTTATCAAGATAGGAGTTAGGGTATACGAGGGGGAGTGCGGCGCTTATTTACTTTATGTACTGTTTGTGAGCATGTTTGTGTGTGGATTAGAGGGGAAAGCAAATAGCTGCCTTATATAAAAGCGGTTTATGTTATATTAAAGGTCCTGCGTTACATAAAATTGATTCATGTGAACTTTCAGTCATTTTAGGATGTTTAGGACCTCATTAAAAAATACCTGGAGCTGTGTCATTTAATAGTTTGGTGGTTTTTCCCTTTAGCTCAGTAGAGATGGGTTATTCTAGAGTTGAAATCATCCAAATTATTCTTGCAAAGGTGCATGGATATTAAGAACACTAAATATGCAGGATTTGCGTATTAAACCTGTGAGAAGGAAGCAAAACATAACTCCAGGTTTGTTTTTGATGGAAAAACACAGCGTAATATGGTCCCTAAGTGTTTCATTTGTGTGGAAGCTAAACTGAGGTTAAGGTACACTTAATTTGGCCTCTTTTTTTGACCCATCCTTCAATGCCACTGGATCAACCTGTCAGGAGAAGTGGGTGCCACATTGCAGATCTTGAGCTTGGTCAGGACAGGCTTTAGCTGAAAGATTGTACCTAACTATGCATGTTTAGGTAGAAACCAGTAGAAACCTTCCAGACACAGGGAGACATGCAAACTCTGTATAGAAAGGACCTGGGAATTGAACCTGGAACCTTCTTTCTGTGAGGGGAGAGTGTTATCTACTCAAGCACGATACGAACAGGTTATTTAGAGGTGAAAAGAAGTAGCACAAAGTCTACATAAATTAGACCCGTGAGTATGAACGTGTTGTTGAAAAAAATCTATATCTCTCTTGGTGGAAAATTAATTTAATCCATTTGTGAAGCTCGATGAGTTTTTGGAATACAGACCAAGGTTTATTGTTGCTACAGAAGATATGGACAGAGTCTAGGCCTGCCCTGGCCCAGAGACCAACAGCCTCCCCTCACCAGCAGCATGACCAATAACTGCCCCAACTCCTCCCTTCTGCTGCCCCCAGAGCCTCTGAGTATTTATACAGAAAAACAAGTTACATATCAAAGCACTTTAACAGACTTCCTAATCCAGTTCACTTATATTTGAGGAGCTAAAACAACTTCCTTGAGACTGGGTGGACACTGTGTCTGCTGAGCCTTTACACATGTTAACGACAGGTACGATTAACATTAATTTACATAAAGGCAGAGAGAGAGAAATCTTTCCACAATTTAAATTTCCATCACAAACGGCATCAAATTTCAGGGCAAAATGTACTGCCAATAGAGGATAAAAGCTGAAACAACACAACAAAGAGACTTTTTTTTGCTTCAAGGGAAAGTAGATTCTAAATTGCACTGCACATTAACATTTACTTTAGTATCCGTGGTGCTCATCATCCACAGTAAATAGTGATGTTTTGTTTGTTAGCTTATGATTGCCCAAGTGCTGTGCTTCTCATCATATTTGTTAATTGCTTACATTTTATTTACCATATTTTTCGGACTATAAGGCACATCTAAAATCATTAAATTTTCTCAAAAATCAACAGTGCTCCTTATAATCCAGTGGCCTTATGTATGACCTTTGGTTGTGTTAACTAACCTCGAACTGATTTTATGTTGTTGTCCACATTATGGCTAATAACGTATTACTCCGCGAGTCGTGTACGAGTTATAACTGGTGCCTGCGTTAAGGGTAGTTCCCTGACTAATTAGAATATTCCCACACTATCCTTGTTTTGGTTGATCTCGTTGCTACACACACGTACACACACGTACACACACGTACACACACGTACACACACATACACACAGGTTGTAGCTCACCATAGTAGCTCCGGAAATACTAGATGCTATTTTCCTATATTTTAATATTGGTCTCAGATACACAGAAATCCTCAATACACTTGCATCCCAACATGGCTTTATTATAAGTCTGAGACACCTCAAGAGAATCCTGAGAGAGAATGGGCTCGTAGTTTGGCCTCGTAGTTTTTCTGACCTAGGAACAACTATAGATTTAATCATCAGCCAACTTAATACCCCAGGTCGCCTCCACGGTACCGCTGGATGCAGCGAAGTGCCTGAACACATCTGTGACAGATGTGCTCCTTCCTTCTGCATGATTCGCTCAAGTTTGTATTGCGCATGTCATTCCCAGTTCCACACCATGGAAAGTGAGGGAATGTGTTCTAACGTGCTCCCTCGCTTTGGATATAAATCGCGTTTTAAGACGTTCCCTCACTTTTAATAACTCGTTATAACTCGTTCGCTTATTGCGCCTTATAATCCGATGCGCCTTATGTGTGGACAGTGACAGCAATTGACATATTATTTGATAGTGCACCTTATAATCTGGTGCACTTTATAGCCCGAAAAATACGGTATTCTACATAGTTTTATTGAGACTCTGTGGCAATTGGCCTTGGATGGAGTAAAATCCTCATAGGCATTGATCAGTTAGTAACAGTAGCATTCTCCACTATGAGCCCCACATAACATTGTCTTATACTAGTCTTGATAAAGCTATAAAGTTGTTCTCTTTAAGTAATATTTTTTGTATCAATACTTGTACAAATGAGTATCTAGTTTCAATTTTCTGTTTTGACAACCCTGCTCCAATCACATATCTAATCTACAAACTCTTCTGAAATCACACACCTGGACGTTAAAAGTAGAAATCTGCAAACACAGTCATTTGTAAACATCTTGATTGTGATCACAGAATGGAGAAGAGAATTCCGATGGGATTGGCGATCACATCTGCTGACAGGATGAGACGAGACAGGCGCACTGGCTGGCTGCAGTGGGACATGTAGAAATGTTCTGGAAGATTGTCACATGATCGGGACAGGACGGTACATCTTAGGTGGGATGGAGAGAGAATGAGTAAAAATTCATTGTCCGCTCCCCTATAGTGAGGATGAAAGGCAAGGCGGGGGTGCAGGAGCTGTTTTAACTCGGATCTGCTCACCCTTCCCGGCTTTTTGAAGAGGACGCAAATCTCCTCAGCACCGCAAGACATTTCAGATAAATTCTTCATTGGCCTGTCAAAAGTGCTTTTTCCTCTGCCTTCGACACACACGCCCTGATCTACTATGAAATGGCCTCATTGTACAGGGCATCAAGGGCTTCTCCGCGGCTTCATCTCCATGCGGGTGTGCTACGAACTGTGAATTTCACTTTGAGACACATCACCCCACCGACAAGAGCCCCCCAGCGCTGTCCTGACATTATGTAGGTTCACACGTCGGTCCACTCGCTTAACTGTGACCTACCTGCACTTTATATTTGTCAGAGGAAATAAGCTAAATTAATAAAGAGAATAAAGCTCATCTTCAAATATTATTTTCAGTGGAACTCAACAAAGTAAAAGTAGTAAAGCACTGCACTTAAATAGACTTTAAACTGAATACTTTTATTTTACTGCATTCTTGAGAGCATGTATCTGTACTTTCTACAACACCATATTTTTAAACTGGACTGAAAAGTATGTTTTATTATTGCTTGAGACCAGCTCCTTGTTTGAACAAACTAAAAAAAAAGCTAAAAAAAAACAAAAACAAAAGAAGAACAATTGATTCACTTGTTTCTGTTGAACAAAATTCAGCACAAATCTTTATCTCTACATTTGAAGTTTTGTTAGATCTCAAAATCTTCATGAAATACTGTTCACTCTTTAAGCACATTTTTAAATTACTACTTTAATACTTTTACTTAAGTAGATTTTTTCATGTGATTTTACGCCTATAGTTTGTTTTTTTGTGTCGCTATCAGTAGTGTCGGGCTTCCTTGCTTTTTGGGGATATTACACTGACTTACATAAATTCCTTGGTGACTGATCCTAACCCTAACCACATTTATGTCACCCCTCACTCATCCAGGTAGGCTCCATCCCAAATGAAAATTGAATCTGTCAACTGGATGACATTTTAAAATGCGAATATGTTTCACCACTCATCCAAGTAGCGTTTTCTCTTCTGACAGGCTTCTGTAAATCACTGTCGTAAAGGTCCCATGTTACACTATTTTCTGGGCTGTTATGATGTTGTTTCTGCATCAAAAACAGCTGGAATTGTGTTTTGTTTCATTAACACATGTTTAACACACAAGGTGGAGAGAATACACTCTGTACCACCTTGTGATGCCATGTGGTAATACAGGGAGTGTTTTTAAACTCCTTCAGTGGAATAATTTGGATAATTTCAGCCCTAGAATTACCCACCTCTGCTAAACTAAAGGTAAAAGGAGCTGTTAACATGAAAACTATGGCTTCATGACATCACAACAGAGCATTTTGAGCCTTGGAGATGTAAAAAAGAATTCCTCAGACTGTGTGAATGAAACTAAACAACACGTATGTTTTTGATGAGGAAACAACATTCTTACATCGCTTAATGCTCACAAAAGTCAATTTAGAGTCAATTTAGCATAATAAAGGACCTGTAAATGTATGTAGAGTGAATTGTAACCATAGTTGTAGTGACTATTTTTTTCTAACCTCAAAGTAAACACTAACCTTAACACAACCTTTATGTGAATTTTAAATAATGACGTACCTGATTTTGTCCCCATGATGTGTGTGTAGAGATTTCAGTGCCTAAAATGTAATAAAAACCCACCAACATGTTTTGGACAAGATTTATGTTCCATATAGAGTGAGACACACTTTTTTACTTCTTAATCTTGAGAGAGGGATTGTGACAGATATTTTTCCCATTTGGATTCACTGCTGTAATCCCATAATATCTCAGCAGTAACTATTTAAAGCTTAATGTCACTTACATGCTGACGGAGGAGTCTGCGGCCGGGGTCAGAGACAGACAGCAGAGTGTGTGGTCAATGGTGGTTTGTCAGGATAAGCCCCTTTACACTTGTAACACCAGGGGAAGAAGAGCTGCTAATAAACTTGAAATCGTCATGTAGTGGGAGCAGGCGTGCACTGTGAGCGAGGAGGATGATGACACCGCCGTATGAGGACAAATGTAAAAAGGAACATCTCCATTTGGAAATAAGTGAGATCTCACCTCTGCCACTTGTTTGCCGTGGCAGGGGCATCACCTGCATGAAATATTCAGAGCCTTCTCCTACCTGCATCGCAAATACTGATTTGGAAAGAAAATAAGTTGGATCAAGTATGTGTCTTTTTAGATACAATTTTACCGATTTATTTTTCAGCTTTATTGTCTTGCATCTCAGAATCTGTTTTTGTACAAGATTAAGGCTGTTGAAAAGCAACACCTAGATGCTAATCAATGCTAAAACTAGTATCAAAGGCAGATACTCATCTAAACAAGTATTAAAGGTATGTTATTGGGCTCTTTTTTCACACCAAGGGTTGGTTTTCATACCTGACAGTTTCAACTGCTCAAAAACAAAAAACAACAAAGCAAAAAGCAGAACAGGAAGAACTCAAATCAGCCATTTCTGACCACTGCAAAAGAGAAAACCACAGTATGGACTAGGACGGAACAAACATCATTGGGACAGAGGAAAAGAAACATTACTGCTGGATTAAAGAGGCAGTGGAAATACAGAAACGTGCCCTAAGAACAATAAACCGGGATGAGGGGGGCTTTTATACTCTCACACACCTCAGATACTGTCCTGAGGAAGTCGGACTGCAGATGGCGCTGTCATCCTGACTCTACCTGTAGGAAGACTGTGCCAAAACCTGTGTAAATCAGCTGATGTGACCGTGCTGTCAGATATGAAAATAAAGTCTTGGTCTGAAAAATAACCTTATAAATTATCGGAAGACTAAATGAACCTCTCTGGACGAGTATTAAAGGTCCTATTATATGAAACTGCCTCCTGTGAGCTTTTAGACATACTTGAAGTTGTATTTTGTTTCATTCACACATACTTGAATACCCATTTAATATTAGTCTGTCTACATCTCCAAAATGCTGTGATGTCATGAAGCGATCGTTTCCAAGTTAGCAGCTACCTTTTACCTTTACCGTATTTTTCGGGCTATAAAGTACACTGGATTATAAGGTGCACTATCAAATAATATGTCAGTTGTGTCATTGTGCACACATAAGGAGCATCGGATTATAAGGCGCAATAAGAGAAACAAAACGCATGTCGGATAAATCGAACTTTATTCAGGTAATTTACAATAACGCTCAGTTGTAGCTAATACAAAAATACAAAACTTGAAATCTGCATCGTAATTGTGGCATTTTGGGTCCTTGTACAGCACAGCACACGGCAGAACTACCGCCCTATATGTCGCCAACATATTACTCCTCCTGACTCGTGAAGTAATACGTTATTAGCCGTAATGTTACAACATAAAATCGGTTGGAGGTTAAACACAACCAAAGGTCATACATAAGGCCACTGGATTATAAGGAGCACTGTTGATTTTTGAGAAAATGTAATGTGATCTTAGATTCGCCTTATAGTCCGAAAAATACGGTACTTCAATAGAGAGGACACTTCCAGGGCTGAAATGATCCAAATGATTCTAGTGAAGGTGTGTGGAGTTTAAAAACACCTGTATTACCACATGACATCACGAGATGGAACAAAACAAAACTCCAGGTATGTTTGTGATGAAGAAAAAATTATAACAAAAAATAGCACAATATGAGAGCGTTCCTGAAGGGTTTAGAGTGGTCTTGATCGACAGTGTATCAAAGCCAGATAACTCTGAAATCCTCGGTTGCTGACATTTTAGTATTGTGATAACACTTGTCGATGATAAATGCATAATTCATGTGACTTGCTCTGATTGACAGAAAACATTGAGTTGATCGTCGTTTTGTCCTCTTGACCCTCTCTGTGGGAGTGGGCTAGAGACTGGCAGAAGCCTCATACACTGATGCAAGCTGTTCCCATTTGCAAGGTGAAATAATCAAGAAATTACATCTCTCAAAATGACTTATTTGAATCGTTTGGCTCATCCATCCCTGATAACAGCTGGAGCAACTCAACTAAAACTGTTGCTTAATTAACCCTCATTATAAAACATGTTGATAGTAGCAATGTGGTGTAGATCTGATCTTCAATATAATCGTCCTCATGTTTTTAAATGAAGACTTTGAAAATATGTGTTCAAAAAGCTGTCCAGTCAATCATACACCCCCATGGGATAACTCTGGGCCAATATTCATTTCAAATTACTGTTTACCAGAGCAAGAATCTGTTAAAATACCCTACAGAGATCATGAAATCGTGCTCAAAAAGACAATTACACTATATTTATTTCAGAGTAATGTCCTCATGGCGTTTTGGAGTAAAAGTTAATACCCCCTTCATTTAGCATTTCATAACATTGAGTGCATTCAATCTGAGCGCAGTGTCTTCATGCTACACAAGCCAGCCACAAAAAGTCAATGCAGTTTTTATGTTGTTAATAAAGGTCTAACAAGTCTCGCGTGTGGCGTTTGACATACAGCTGAAGCTCTCCAAACATCACAGAAAGAACAATAAATAATGTATATGGGCAAACACACACACACACTCTAATTGCTTTGTGCACCAGGCCATGTGACCAGACAATAACGCTATGCTCACACTCGCTAACAATGCGCCGTCTCGTTGCAGTCTGGGTTGTAACTCTTGTGTTATTGTTCCGCACATTTTGGGATTCAAAAGACGTTGGAGGTCGGTTGCAAAATGAAATATTAAAAGGCTATCAACAAGGTCACCAAGGAATGTATTAATTCCTTTTTTGAGTAAAGGTGCACATTTCTGGTGGAGATACTTTGCTTTGCTTGTAATGTTCCACAGCATGGCATTATGGGCATTTAATGGTACAAAAAATAGTTCAAACATGCATTCTTACTATGAGAGTGTATTGCTTCTACATAGATACCTATAATTTGGCTTCTCCATGGAAATAAATCATTTTAAAGGCCTGTTATTATGAAAAATTTATATTAAAATGTGATATTGTTGATCCTGCACCAAAAACATACCCGGAGTTGTTTTGTTTCATTTACACATGTCTGAGTAACTTTTTTTTTTAATTATTATTATTAATCTGCCGACATTTCCAAATCTAAAAATGCTCTGTTCCACCTTGTGATGTCATGAAGCAGTATTTTAGTTAACAAGCTAAAAAAGTGCAAATGATTTTAGTGAAGGTGTTTGGAATTTAAAACCACAATAGAGCACTTCCTGTATTACCATATGACATCACAAGGTGGAACAGAACATTTTTAGATTTGGAAATGTAGACAGATTAATAATAATTTAAATAAAAAGTTACTCAGACATGTGTAAATGAAACAAAACAACTGCGGGTATGTTTTTGGTGCAGAATCAACAATATAACATAGCTTAAAGCGCATTAGAATCAATTTTTCATAATAACGGGCCTTTAAAATTATTTATTTTCATGGAGAAGCCAAATTATAGGTATCTATGTAGAAGCAATACCCTCTCACAGTAAGAATGCATGTTTGAACTATTTTTTGTACCATTAAAAAACCTGCTGTGGAACATTACAAGCAAAGCAGTAGTATCCCCACCAGAAATTCTATAATAGAGATAAAAATAAAATAGCATCACATGGGCTTTTTAATGCTATGCTGGAGAAAAGCACAATCTCTACTAGACTAGTTACATAATGTTCCTGCATTTTCTATCCATTGTGAGTTACATATAGTGCACTGAAGGTTTTTTATTTCTACTTCTGCTTTAAGGAAAGAAAAAAAATGCTTCCTTCTATAAAAATGTGAAATGATCAGGGATAAAACGTGGTCTAAAAATCAAAGAGTTATCTTGCACCAATCTTTCCAGGATAAAGATTGACACAGCAGGCGACAAAGTACCCAGTATAATGGGCTAACCGGATTTATACTGGTGCTTTTATTCTTCCAACATTTATTGAATTCCACCCTTTTGTGTTGAATAATAAGAAAATAAAACATCACTTTGGCAATACAAAAGCCATGATTGCCATTGCATTGCTACAGTCCCTAAAACTGTCATATCCCAGTTTTAGGCGTGAGACGGTGACGAGGTAAACAAAGAGAGAAAGAGAAACAAAAAAAAAAAAAAAAAAAAAAAAAAAAAAAAAATCTAGATCACACTCTACGAGATAGATGAGGCAAAAAACACTTCGCATTTTCTACCTCAAAAATCCTCCCCTTTAATTTTTCATGGCCATACCTTTTAGAGACACGTCAGTTTGATTTAATGTGCGCCTGACAGTTATTGGTTTTTGGTGTTTACCTCTTATCACTTCAGAAAAACTGTGGAGGCCAATTTCTTCTCGGGGAATGCACATAAAGCAGCATCAAAAATTAAGATCTTGACGCCCTGGAAATATTATAAAAGCTTTCTATAATGCCATCGCGCTGGTGTGGGTGTTTACGCTTTTTTGTGCAGTTAAGAGGACAGCAGGATTCCGCTTTGTGTATATCTGTATTTTCAGAATTTGGTCTGTATTGGCACAGCAAGCACATCTTTTTATTACGCCCTCCAAGCTGACATTTGCAGTAGTGGAGTGGCTTTGAATTTGAATGATGAAGCCTTGATATTGTCGTATGCAGATCAGGCCTAAAAGTGTTGCTTTTTACTAGATGTTACAGGTGATTGGGTTGAAGGAACTAAAAAATTGTAGCTCTTGGCTTGTATCTAACGTTACGCATGGATGAAATAATATAGACAATGACAGATAACATATAGAGGACTGTGATTCATTTGAACTGAAGCTACTACAAATACTCCAAAAAGTCAAAAGCTCCCACTGCTCCACTCCAACAGTGAGAGATAGAGATTCATACCATAGTCTGTACAACAGTACAACAATCTACCTTTATGTAACAGATAACCTGTCAATCACTATTTCATCTTTACAACCTTATATATTATTATTATTATTTTTACTTGTACATATGCATTTGTGTAATTATACCTTCTTTGACACAATTTTCTTTACTACTATTCTACTATTTTGCTACTTATTTTGAATGTATTATTATTATTATTATTGACATTTATATTGTTGCTTATTATATTTGTTGCGATGTGTGAGCTGCTATGTCCAAATCCTGTGAATCTGTAAAGTCTAAAATATGAACATTAAAAACAGACAAATCAGGCACTTTCTTTCCGTAAGATCAGCCTTGCTTCGGATTTGTTTGATAATATACCCACGGTCGGAAATCCAAATATGGATATCAGCTCCTGACTCATTCCTACTGTATAACCACAAGCCTCGATGAGCTTCATTTGACTGGATACCTTCTATACCTTCTTTGACACAATTTTCTTTACTACTATTCTACTATTTTGCTACTTATTTTGAATGTATTATTATTATTATTAACATTTATATTGTTGCTTATTATATTTGTTGTGATATGTGAGCTGCTATGTCCAAATCTTGTGAATCGGTAAAGTCTAAAATGTGCATTGCTGTTAGCTGTGGTGCAGAATGTTATATTATGCCTAAAACATACCCACAGCAGTTGTATTCATGCAACAGTCAGCCTAGTATAGGACTTATAATGTGAGTTTTTTACTTAGCAATTCTGTTTTCTAGTTTGAAACCCAAAGTCCCACTTGGTAGAATTAATTTAACGGGCAGGGTAACCAATCATGAAATGTATAACCCTTAAAAAAACAAAAAAAACAAAAAAAAAAAGAAACAAAAACTGGCATCTCTTGGGAAATCCAAATAGGACCTTTAAGAACAGAGAACAGCCATGGACTTGTGCCAATCAAGAGAAGAAGCACTAAACACAGGTAATCAGAAAGATCAGTGTAAATGATAAGGGGACTGGGCTTGGCTGTAAAGGACTCTGATTGGTTCATCAAATCTGGGAGCATTGATGGGCTGTGAGTTGGGGTTCAGTTGGCCATTGCTAGAATACCTCACGGCTAGTTCAGGTTGCCTAAAATGAATTCCCTTTGTACGATGTAACAACAATCTACCTTTATGTAACAGATAACCTGTCAATCACTATTTCATCTTTACAACCTTATATATTATTATTATTATTTTTACTTGTACATATGCATTTGTGTAATTATACCTTCTTTGACACAATTTTCTTTACTACTATTCTACTATTTTGCTACTTATTTTGAATGTATTATTATTATTATTATTGACATTTATATTGTTGCTTATTATATTTGTTGCGATGTGTGAGCTGCTATGTCCAAATCCTGTGAATCTGTAAAGTCTAAAATATGAACATTAAAAACAGACAAATCAGGCACTTTCTTTCCGTAAGATCAGCCTTGCTTCGGATTTGTTTGATAATATACCCACGGTCGGAAATCCAAATATGGATCTCAGCTCCTGACTCATTCCTACTGTATAACCACAAGCCTCGATGAGCTTCATTTGACTGGATACCTTCTATACCTTCTTTGACACAATTTTCTTTACTACTATTCTACTATTTTGCTACTTATTTTGAATGTATTATTATTATTATTAACATTTATATTGTTGCTTATTATATTTGTTGTGATATGTGAGCTGCTATGTCCAAATCTTGTGAATCGGTAAAGTCTAAAATGTGCATTGCTGTTAGCTGTGGTGCAGAATGTTATATTATGCCTAAAACATACCCACAGCAGTTGTATTCATGCAACAGTCAGCCTAGTATAGGACTTATAATGTGAGTTTTTTACTTAGCAATTCTGTTTTCTAGTTTGAAACCCAAAGTCCCACTTGGTAGAATTAATTTAACGGGCAGGGTAACCAATCATGAAATGTATAACCCTTAAAAAAACAAAAAAAACAAAAAAAAAAAGAAACAAAAACTGGCATCTCTTGGGAAATCCAAATAGGACCTTTAAGAACAGAGAACAGCCATGGACTTGTGCCAATCAAGAGAAGAAGCACTAAACACAGGTAATCAGAAAGATCAGTGTAAATGATAAGGGGACTGGGCTTGGCTGTAAAGGACTCTGATTGGTTCATCAAATCTGGGAGCATTGATGGGCTGTGAGTTGGGGTTCAGTTGGCCATTGCTAGAATACCTCACGGCTAGTTCAGGTTGCCTAAAATGAATTCCCTTTGTACGATGTAAACGCTTCAATAGGAAAATGCGTTTGTAAAAGGTCATGCTATATTAATTTAAAACTCAAAATAGATAATAGATTGTGAGCATGTGCACACTTCTGGGTCCATCGACTAAAATTCACTTTCTTTTGAAAACGGTCTCTCTGCTGCTGAGAGTCTCATAGTTTTGCTCTTAAAATGTTCATATTAGCCCATCCTACATGATCCTGGTAATTGTATTTAGTCATTTGATTTGTAAATCAAGATATGAACATTAAAAACAGACAAATCAGGCACTTTCTTTCCGTAAGATCAGCCTTGCTTCAGATTTGTTTGATAATATACCCACGTTCGGAAATCCAAATATGGATCTCAGCTCCTGACTCATTCCTACTGTATAACCGCAAGCCTGGATGAGCTTCATTTGATTGGAGCCGAACAATAGAGAATCTATATGTCACACTCTTTTAGATCACTTCTTTATACAGTCTATGTTTTAGACTTAACATGGATGTACCCAGAGAGAACCAGCTGTGTACTAGGAGGTAGGACTTTTCAATGCATTCATCCCATTGTTTTCATGACTTACCCAAAACCTGCCTGATTTTGTGATGTTAACATAATCCCACATTACAAACACTGGCATAACCACAGCGTGTGCTCCAGATGCGCGCATTCTGCCGGCACTTTTAATAATGAACATCTTTAGAAGGGAGTCTTGCGGTGCACAAAGTGTCTCGAGTGATTGGAAAGTATTTGAAGTGGAAGAAGAGAGGATTGATGTTTGCGCTGTGAGTGTGTAGACCAGCACTGGCCCCACAGTGTAATCAGGGACCAACAACCCCACC
>KN497098.1:30113-51800 GCA_000787155.1 Scartelaos histophorus | reverse complement strand
CTTAAGGAGCCTGGAGCTGATGCCGTCATAGAGGACTGCAGATCATCTGCCCATGATTAATTTGGTCAATATATACAAGAGGTTTCAAGTTTTTTTGTCTTCAGATCTACACTGAGCAAATATTAAAACTGAATGAAACTGAGCCACAGTTTGAGAAACACTAAACTCACTAAACACTAAAAGACATAAGGCTCACAGCACCATAGACTATTTAACATTTTTGACAAGGCCCTTTCATTAATGTTAACTCTAAATACAGTAGAGTTCTTTGGAAAACTCCCAGAACCACACTGTCCCAGCTGAAGCAGCATTACCTGGAAATACCTGTGTTTGGCTCTTGGGTGGCTCTTGTATCCTGGCTGTACTTGCCCAGACGAGTGATTGGATCTGAACAATTAGACATTAGACGACAGTGCACATCTAAAAATACTGCAGGTGCACAGCACATGTTAGAAAGATGCTGAAGTCATGTTCATTTTCTGTCAAGGGGTAGTGCAGTTATAGCTTGCTATAATCATGGTTATGTTTGTTTTTAAGTGGGGAAAGAAATTTGTTCAAGGTCCTCCAAACAACAAACAAACAAAAAAATTTGACTCTTGGGGGCTTTTTGTCTAAACCGCCAGAGCTCAGAATGCTATATTCCACCTTTCGATATCATGTAGTGGTAGCTTTCAAGTTAACAACTCTTTTACCTTTAATTCAGTAGAGATAGGCAAATCAAGTTTAGAGCACTTCCTGTATTACCACATGACATCACAAGATGTTTAAATTTAAGAGAAGAACTCCTAAATCTACAGGGTTTGTGTGTTAAACATGTGTGAATGAAATAATGCGCCAACTACACTAGAACATAGATCAAAAATAGCAAAACATGAGCCCTTTAAATTCCAGATTTTATACCACAATGAAAAAAATCAATAAATACATTTGAATTGAATGTCCATAGAGAAATTTGTGTTTTGCATTTGACCCATCCATCAGTGCTCCCAGGACAACATGTGAGTACAGCACTCAGGGACCAACCTAAAAAATCTTGTGTGAGGTTTTGGTCCGGACTATCAAGATGGAGAATTAGTGCATGTTCTTTGGGACAATTTATAAACTAGTTTTCATAACCTATGAGACATTTGATGTTTCCCATTTTGATCCCATTTATCTGTGGCAAAACCAGGATATATTTAAATATCATTTAACATTAATTCATTCATTCGTTAAAATGGTTTTGGGGCCAGGTAACAGTTTGGTTGTGAGGACATGTTGGATGTGATACATGTTTGTATGAAAGAACGCTTTATAAATAAAGTTTGTTTCATTGTTGGACAATTAAATTAGGCAATACAAACGATATAAATGATACATTTTAGTGCCTTCTTTATTATTATTTGTTTGTGCGACCACAAAATATATTTGTGCATGTATGTATACATGTGTTTATCCATATGTATTTATACTGAATATGTGCACGGAATGTCAGCCATGTGTTAAAACAAGTACTAAGAAATGTACATGTACATATCCTCATGTTTGTAATGCACTTTTTAAAAAGTATTACTTTACTTGTCCACATGAGGTCAGTGTTGCCTATAAAATAAATCCTCCTGAAGTCTTCGCGCTAGTCCAAAGAACGAGAACGCGTCTCTAAAATAAATCAAACAAACAACAAAGAAACATAACAAATTACATTACGTATATGAATAAAATGCATTCAAATGTCTAAAAACCTCTCAATGTAAGTTTTGTCTCTTTTTTAAGTTTTAGTATGAGCTCAGCCTTGGCCCGCCTCCAACATCACGCAATGCCTGCTGGGAAACTGAGTCCACGTCGTGAATAATTCAGGCTCCCGTTTCCCTTCTCCTCCACAGCAAACAAGATGCCGGCCGTTCATCACAAACTGCTTTTGGAGGACGCTTTGCACGACAGTCCGCAGGTAGGCCGACGCTTCTTTTGTGCAAGTTTAAAGTCATTTTTATAAAATAAAACGACTATACGAGGAGAGAAGACAACGCACAAGCTAGGTCCTGTATCCTCCCTGTTTCCACTGGTCGATGACAGATGTCTGCTCACAGTGTTATGGGAATACGACATGGCAGCATTTGCACCTTTAAAAATGACTCAAGTGAATGCAACTATCGAAATTTCAGCTGTATTGTAGTCATTAGCTGATCAGACTGTTGTTTACACTGTTAGCCCTGAGATACGTGGACGCTCCAACACTGTGGTTATAATGATGCAACAGCCATGAAGCGAATCATAAATAATGTTTTATATTGATTTATCTGACAAAATGTGTGTGAAGTTTGAATATGGAGCTAAATCTTTGCATATAAGCTAAACAGGGCCTGGATGTGGGAGTGGTTATTGCTCTCATCAGCGCAACATATGAGTCAATGGTTTGTAATATGAAGAAGCAGCTGACTTGGTAAATGTCCAATCATTTGTTGTGATTATTACCTATCATTATTTCTTTATAGCTCTTATCAAGCACACACGCATATTTAAAGCCGGTACAGGACGTCAACTTGCACTGCAAAAAAGCTTGGCCAAAATGTAAGATATAAACACTTAAATCTCCAAAGTAGTGAAATGATCTGTCCATGCAGCAAGATAATTTTACTTGATAAGTTCTCTTAAAATAAACACTCTAGACTAGAATGAAGCAGTCTCAGAACTAGTAAGTAGAGAATCTGAAAACAAGAATAACTTGATGGAATTTTTTTTTTGCATTGTGCAAAATACTGGTAAAAAAATATTTATAGAAGTAATTTAAGCCTACCACCACGGGAAATATTGCACTTTAATTTGATTCCAGCACAGTAAAGACATGTATTAGGGTTATTAAAAGTACTGAAACGCAGATACTGGATACTCATTTGAGCAAGATTGATACAAAAAAAGTCTTATTCACAGGACAGAAATGAACCTTTCCTGAAGCTTTAGAATGGCCTTGAGCGCTATTAGAACAAGTCTAAGAGCTCATAGACTAACACCCATGGACACTATGGAACCTACCAGGACCACTGAGGATTCCACACATGGAAATAGAACACTGTGGTATCGGAACTGGTATCAAGTATATACCTTAGTACATATATTTTAGCATCTTGACAATACTAACATCTATGCAAGTTGTTTACTATTTACATTTTACTTTACTTTACTTTAGTTACTATTGCCAAATACCAGTCGTTTGTTTAAAGACTATATATCCGTTGATTATGTCCGTTGAGGAGCTCTTTTGATGCATAGTGTTTTCACACATTAGACATTGTGGTAGTTAAATGTAAATATATCTAGTATATGAGAAGTATTTTGTAACACAGCTAAAATAGGACACAAGGAGTAGGCCTATGCATGGAGGTCAGCACGTCTTTATAATCACAATTCTACACACTAAAATGTGGAGATGAGTTCTTCACAAAGCAGTGGCCTGTGGAAATTGTACATTTTACCTGTAAACAAATGAACAGGGAGGGGCTGGTATATTGCTGTATCCTGTTGGACTCTTATCAGATAATAATAATGTCAGATGTTTGCTTTGACCTGGCATCACCTACAGTGCAAAATACTTAGCATTACATCTGGATTTTCTGAATGTGGAACATCTAAATGAATGAAAGTAATATAAATGACTGTATCCGTATCCTTAGCTTGTGTCATACAATAAGTTGTTATTCTAGTTTTTCCTTGCCTGTTTTGGCTTGATATCATGTGCTATGCTAATGTCAAAAGCAGCAGATCTGGATGAGCTCAGGTAAAGCACTGTAAACTGGGTGTGTTTGTTGACTTGTCTCGCCTCACTGCTCCTATCAACACAAAGACCAGACTGAACTTTAGACTATGATTTGCTCACAGATGACGCTCCTTTGAACTATTTCTACTGTAGTTCTTTTCATAATCATATTTTACCAATTTCAGTGCTTCTAATTAGTTATTCACAGTTCAGATGAGTATTTTAAAATTATTTCCACAATTAAAGTGAGTATCACCATTTTTCATTGAAGCAGTCTTGTTTAAGTAGCATTCATTTGGTCTGATCCCTCTGCTCATGTATTATTCCACTAGTAATGGCAATAGCATAGGAATAGTACTATAACAGTACTATTTGTAATCATTTATTGGCATTATTGAAACTGAATTTGTAGTAGTTGCAAATGATTTATAAATATTCTCTATCATGTCATGAGGTCTTCAGTCAGTGTCTTTTTAACCATAGAAAAAGTTTTGGGTTTTTTTTTATAAAAAAGAAAGAATAATCTTTTGGCTCATCAGTTTATTGAAAATAATGATTTGGTGTTGTTATCATGTGTTTTACTGTAATATTGACTAAAATGAGTGTGTTTTGTTTAGACTCGTTCTCTGCTCAGTGTCTTTGAGGAGGATGCCTTGAATCTCACAGACTACACCAACAAGCTGCTCCAGACCATGCAGAGAGTCTTTGGAGCTCAGGTATGAAGCTAAACACCTCTTCACTAGCAAAGACCACTCCAAAATAATGGTATATGATAAAGATATTTATTGATGACATGGATAGATGTGGAGGCTGGATGGAGGCTCAGGATGGGGCTCTGTCTCAGGTGGTCAGCCGAGCCGATTCAGGACCATACCTTCTGTAGGTCTTCTGAGGTCTAGACTGAAGCATACAGACACGGGGGGAGGAACACGGGAAGAGCAGAGACAGATGGTGTTGTCGGGAAAGGCCTGTAAAAATAGGGCTTCTGGGTAACTGAAGGTGTGGTTCACTGAGAGGAGCAGGAGGAGGTTGAGGTGTGGTCCTGCTCCTGAATCTCAGTTATTTATTAGCTCCACATATGAACTCTAAGAGGTGGGCCACACTGAACTGAACTTGTGAAGACTTTTGATACCTTTTTTTGGATGATCACACTGATTTATCATCAGACTATCAAACAGAAATGCTAAATGCTAAAATGTGCCTCTATGTTGTGGTTGTGGTTCAGTTATTGCAAAAAGTGAATGCAGGTAGTAATGTGTAATTGATTGAGAAATGTTGATTTTTCAGTCTTATCAATCTATTTTCAGGCTAAAATGTTGCACTTTTTTTTCTATTTTACAATGCAATTAATTATTAAATATGATCAACTTTTTTCCAAATACATTTTACATTTTAATGTTTCTTGACAAATAAATGTGCCTTTCCTATTCTGTTTATATAGTTCCGAACACCCATTGTGATGTTATTTATTATTTGAGATATCTTTACCTATAACCCTATACCTGCTCTGAAGTTTATGTCTGTCTTTTGTCTCCACAGAGTGAGATGGGGCTGGCAACAGAACAGCTTTCTCAGCAGCTTCTGGACTATGAGAAAAAGGTACGATTGGGTAAAGTGTTGCCCTTTTATACAAATGCTGTTGTGAGTTTATCCTTAAGAGTTATCTTACCCGCCCCACAACTTTGTTAAACATTTTAGCCTGCCCAATGTTTAGACCATAGACTGTATATGTTAATGGACAAAGCTAGCAAACCCACTAGTGAAGTGAGCATGGGTTCACTTTCAGCTCCATCAAGTCTGGCCCCACTTCACTTTCTACTGAAAAAGTGTCTCTCTCGTAACTGCTGCACTGAGCCTCATCATTTTGATATTAAAATGTTTGTATTAACCTACTCTACATGATCCTGGTGTTTTTATTTAGCTATGTTGTCTGTAAATCATTTTTACCCCATAACTGCTACCCTGGGTGAGCTTTATTTGAAGCTATGGGTGATGTGACACTCCCTTAGTCCACTTCTTTATACAGTCAATGGTTTTGATGTTGAACTCACATTAAATCGGGGTTGTGATTACTGAGTTGAAGTCTGTGCTGTTAAACTTACATTTTTGCATGAAGTTGAATCTCTGGCTTTGCCGTACACATTAGCTGCCAGCTCGTTTGGCAAATACAAGTACTTATAAGTTTGCAGACGCGTGTTCAGTCTGGATCGGTGCCACTGGATGCTGTTTTTGGGGATTACTTGTTACTTTTTCTTCCACTTTGTAGAACTTTGCCCTTGGAAAAGGCGACGAGGAGGTAATCACCATGCTACAGAGCTTCGCCAAAACTGTCGGGGAGGTGAGGACGGCTCCGCAATTATCCTGCTCATTTCTGTGTGTTTGTACTGTGGAGGAGAGGGGGATGGGGGAGGGCCATGTTGTTTGTATTACACAGAAAAGTACAATTTGGACTTCTCCAAAAATGTATACACAGAGACGATCGATCAGTTTGAAAACTAGTGTTGATATTAAATTGGTAGTTTAAGAAAAATCACTTAATTATTACACTATTGGACAGTTTACAATCAGTTTTAGAATGGTACTGGTCCATATTAGAACTAGTGTAGGGACACATGATACAAACAGAAACATCATTTTGTATAAAATTGGGGTGTTTAATTATCGTTGTGCTGTCCTTATAATCAATATTGAGTTTGAAATTTAGTATCTTAGCAGCATACAGTAAGAACTATTTGGATTACAGTTTTTAAAAAATCAATACCCAGATACAAAACAGTACTTCAAACTCAAACCTAGATAATCATTTGAATGTATTTGCATCGATACTTGACAAAATCCCATATTATCACATAGAAAGTGGATGCTTGAATAGTTTTAGAATGATCTTTATCAGAACTAGTATGAGACCATTTGTGTGTTTAAAAAAAAACAAAAACAAA
This sequence comes from Scartelaos histophorus, assembly GCA_000787155.1. Lineage (NCBI taxonomy): Eukaryota > Metazoa > Chordata > Actinopteri > Gobiiformes > Gobiidae > Scartelaos > Scartelaos histophorus. The sequence continues at coordinate 45,131 of KN497098.1, read as the reverse complement.
AAAAAAACACGATATATAATGGCTTCGAAATCTGGTGGTAAATGAAAATCCAAATATTTTCTTTGATTGCGTGAAATCTGCTGGTCCAGAGCCAAAGGTGCATAGTTGCCTCTTCGCTCTGTATTCTTCTCATAAATGAGTTTCGGAAGAAAAATGTCCATTCCCCAAAAGTGTTGACCTGTTAGGACCAGGCCCAGGTGCACTATTGCAATGATGAACAGGCTGCTCAGTTTTCTGCAGCTCTGTACAGCGGTATGGTCAGTATGAGTTATTCTTGAAGGATTTTGCACTAGGCTACAACTCCAAATAATTCATTTATATCAGTTTAAATTTTAATTTAAAACCATTTCGATGTGCTGTCTAAACTTAACCCATGCAGAGTATAGACTTAATATTAGTAATGGTTGTATTTTAAATAATAGGATCATCCTTGGCCTAAAATAGAACTAAACGCCAACAAAGACTAAAAATAAATCCATTAGTTTACCTTGATCTTAATTGCAAATCCACGAGAAAAGTGACACATTGCACCTTTTTTAAGTAGAAAAACAATGAAACTGTATTTGGAAGATGAAGTAGTGCCGAGTGTTTTTCATTACAATCCAAGCGGCGTGCACCTGCCCCTCTGCAGGTGGTGACCTTGTGGATAATAAACATTTTCCTCTCTGTTTCTCACAAAACTCATTTATTTGGGGCTAAAAGGAGAGTGTGCCTGACGCTGCTATTGTCCCAGCTACAGCAAACAGGGAAACTCAAAGGGAATCATATTGTGTTTTGGTCTCTGACTTTTCACAATAACAACAACAACTACTACCTAGTTCTAATTATACCAGATCTCCACATTTGAAATGGGCCTGAGGCTTATCTGGTTTTGTATCAGGTTTATGAAGTGGATTCAGAGGCAAATGCATTTTAATGAGAAAGATGGCACTAAACCTAGACTACCCAAGACTACATCAGACTCAATCAGAACTTTATATAGACTTGATTACATTTAAACTAAAATAATAATTAAATTAAAGTAAAGTAAACCAAATCAAATGACAAAGTAGAGTAAACTATGACAACAAGTCAGACCAGGATTAACACCATCTCCATTTATTAAAGTGCAGGTTTTTTTTACCGCCAAAAAATATACTTGGTAAAACATGCATTCTCTGGATATAGCAGAATGGACTCTCCTCTTCACAGATCTGACACTGATTCTAAATGTGTATGCTTGTCTACATAGAGATAGATAAGTTAAATTCTGTGCTGTGGTTTATTCAAGGCAAATCCTTTCCAGGCAAACAGATGGTGTACCCTTTAGCAGAAAAGTTCCATGGTGCACTTTTAAATGTGAATTCTAAACTCTATAGCATAGATGCAGTTGTCCATGTCAGTGTGAGCTATGGGCTGGTGTGGGCCTGCCGAGTCAGCGGCGGTCAGCGAGTTTTGGACGAGCACATATGTTCAGAGGACACAGGTGATGGTGCACTTGACCTCATCACTCTCCAGAGAGGGGAGAGAGTAGCCTTCAGAGTAGCCATGATTTTGGATGAAGAGATCAAATTGCAATTTTTCTGACAAGCAGTGTGATTGGATTTGAGATTGATGTTTTCAAAAGTGAAACAATGCACATTTTAAAAACGTACAGGAGCTTCATCATTTCAGTGAAGAATAAAATATGACCTGCTCCACCAATTCAGTCATTTTGGAATACATTCTATCCACATGGTGCCAAGATACAGGTCAGATCTGTGGAGAGGTGATTTTCTGAATCTATTTTAGAGCAATACTAATGCATGTAATGTAATAAGCACTATACTGTGGAACATTCTAGGCAAAGCATACCCATCGAGACAGGCAGGTGGCAGACCCTCCTATTTTAACTTTATATAACTAATAGAATTCAATCAGAAGTGGCAAGAACAATTTGTAATATTAAAACTATTACAATAGATTCAGCAGGTAATTCTAAAGCATCATTGTTATTCAGTATTTGAGAAGCCAAGATACGATTTGAGTCAGGAATTAGGGTTCAGTGCTGCAGCTAATCCGTCGAACTCTGGCACTTTCTAAATCTGCATGATTAAACTAGCTTAGCGCCGCTAACGGCCGCTCGATGATAAGCTCAAAACTATTCTAGTGGGATTTGTTTGCTAACGTGATGTGTTTCCAGTAAACTCCAGATTTGATTATTCTTTTCACAATAGGGCTTGTTCCACCACATGAACATCTAATAGTATAATACTAAGAGACTAGCCATGGGTGGAAAATTGGGGAAATTGCCATAGCAATTAACAATTCACAACAAAATGTCAGAAAATAACAGAAAAAAGTCAAGTGAATGAAACCTATGAATAAAACCAGGAGTAAATAAGTGAAGTAAAAGAGACAAAATTGAAATGAGTTTAATTACAGGTGTTTTTATTGCTAAAATATGATTTAAAATATGCAGTCTACAAGAGGGTCACCTGTCCACAGACCTGACCTGCAACTTGACATGGCACTTTAAAGCAGCTCTATTCTTCAGAATCACTTTTTAGCACATGTTATAGTTGTTTCCTTCTCATTTTCTCATTTTCATCTTGAAGTTGTATTTGGAGAGATTCATGGATGTTAAAGCATCTTTAATCACTTATTGCCAATCAACCCGTTTTTTCACCACCACTGGTACATGTTCACTGCTCTGTACTTACTCCGTTCTGCAATTGTATTTTCTTAATTGAGGTGCAAGGACAATAGGTCTGCTTTAACAGAATGAACTACTGATTAAAGCGCATTCAACTTTGACCATGTCAGGCTGAATAGGACTGAATCAGGTTTAAGCCAAATCAAACTTTCCTAGACTATGATGAGGACTACATCAAGACTGAACCAGAGCAGCTAGATCCCAACAAAACTAAAGACTAAACCAGGACTAAACCAGGATTATTACACCACAGAGTAGATATTATTATTCCCCTCACATTACCGGCGTTCCACTGTATGCAGGCTTAATGATGTAGAGAGGGTTTGTCTCCATAATGCTGAAAATGCGACTTCACAGATTGCATTGGAAGAGACTTGGCACCAGTGTGGGACCATTCGGGATTTTTGGCTCTGGAGCCGATCTCTTTGTGTGTCCTTGTACGGATCTTAATATTTTTGCCTAATCTGTGTTAAATTGTTTCGTACAGCTGAACTCGCTCCACTCTGAGTTAGCCAACCAGATGGCTGACAATATGGTGTTCCCCCTCATCCAGTTTAGAGAAAAGGACCTCACAGGTAACGCTATAATGGACATTTTACCTGCTTAGTGTGTGTCTAATAGACCAGTATACGCTGGTTTAGCATAACACTGTCTCCACTTGCTAAATATGTAATAACAAATATGATGAATGAGTGTTTGTTATTGCAACTTTTTCCCTGTTTGGAGCTACTATTACAATTTTCATGAATCGCCATTGTTAGATACTGACCACTGTAGACCAGAAACACACCCAAGATAATTAAAAGAAGGACTTGACAGGACTAGACCAGGACTAGACTAGGGCTAGACCTGGCCAGGATAAACACCAGGTCTAAACCAGGTCTAAAGCACCTCTGATGGATACTGACCACTGTGAACACCCCAAACAAGCTCCACCAGGACTAAACCAGGATTAAAGTAGTACTAAATCAGGAACTAGGACTAAACCAAACATCAGTAAACATTGACAAATGTAAGTCTCACAAAGATGACCCTCTTAAGTGCACATATTAACAGCTGGTGGTCATGACGTTAAATGTTTGCTCGAAAACTATACTTGGTTTGTTTACTATCCCATATAAATCTCATTGCAGAGATCAGCACTCTAAAGGAAATCTACAGCATTGCCACAGATGGTAAGAAGTGATCTTTCAAAATGATCCTTATGTTATATTTTGATACCAATGTGTTATTGTGCAGAACATGAAGCAGCTATGGTCAAGTACAGCCGACTGCCCAAGAAGAGGGAGAATGAGAAGGTAAGTGACTCTGCCAAGGACAAAGACCAGGACTTAGCGCTTAGCAGAAGACGACTGGAAACACGCAGATGACAACTTCTTGTGGAGTTTCTTTACAACCTGCCAAAGCTTTCCATGGGGAACGTGGCTCTAATCGCATCTTCAGTGTCATTTACAGGGAGTTGGTCATAACTGTTGATCTGCTGAACATAACGGAACAAAGGGAAATTAATTGGCAGTTTATAAAAGGAAAAAAAGAAAGAATACAGTGACATTGAGATGAAGATAACCATATTTTTCCCAGATTTTGTCAGAGTTACTATCGCCAACAGAGCCCAAAGGAAGTCGCCCGCATGTTTTCAAACGTCTGCCGGTTTTGTAACGTAAGCGTGAATAGAGCCTATTGTTCCACCTGCAAAGACTTTTCCAGTACATCAACAAATAAGAGGTACAGGGCGGGCAGTGAATGTATGGTTTGTCCAGTGATCCGAAAGTTGGCGGTACAATTCCCGCTCTCGACATGAACATAATTGTGGGAGCAGTTAGAATGTGTGTGTGAAAGGGTGAGTGGTTCCTTGTTGTAAAGTGCTTTGAGATAAAAATGTGACCATTTATCAGAGGAAGGAGCATGAATATATGGTACAGAGGAGGGGCAGTGACTATATGAGCTGGAGGATGTAGGAGCAGAAGATGCCAGGAAACAGGAGTTCTAAAGAAAGACCAAAGAGGATATTTTTAGATGTAGTGAAAGTTGTTGCTTTGATTTTTTTGCTTCCTGTTTTCAGTGATGCAAAGTCTCTTCTTATTTGTTTGTGAGCCAAAGCATTTGAATACCTATGCACACTGTGAAACCAAATGGATTTCATAGGAGGCTTGTCTAGATTTGCATTTGACCCCTTTCCTGTGTTTCAGATGAAGACGGACTTGATTAAGGAAGTGGCCTATACTCGGAGGAAGCAGCACCAGTCTTCCTTGCAGTATTACTGTGCACTAAACGCTCTCCAGTACAGGAAGAGAGTGGCCATGCTTGAACCGATGCTGGGGTACACACAAGCACAGGTACAGCTGCTCTCTGCAGCGGGTATTATTCAAATCACATTCAAATAGAGACTGGAGAAAATGAGCGTGGCATGAAAAAAGCACATACTGAAAGTTCTCACTTTGGCAATTCTTGACACCTAGTAACCTCTGGCAAAGAGGACAATAGTGATTTAAGAGAAATGCAAACATGTTTCTGTAATAGTTATTGTCTAGATTGACAAAACAACATCCTTTCATAGTTTTTATAATTTATGGTAAGGTAAAATTATAGAATATATAAAGAAATGGAGAGTGATGTCACCCATAGTATACTAAATACTCCAGTCAACTGAAGCTCATTGAGGTTGGCAAAAGCAAAACCTGATTGACCTGATCGGGTCTGTTATTAATGTTCATATATTGACTTACGAATAAAATAGCAAAATAAAAACTGTTACAGAGAGAGGGGAGACAGTTATTCAGTATTAAGTGAATTAGAGCCAAAATTGATGGAGCCAGAAGCACATTTATGTTTACTTCGCATTTATGTCCATTTATACAGTCTACAGGTAAGACTGGTGAAAAATGTACTCAGTTGTCATTGCATTCAACAGTTGAAAACAAAATGAGCCCAATTACTTACCCTTTTTTGAATGCTGAAGTTTGCAAAATCGTGCTTATAAACAAGACACTGAAACCCATGAATAGCTATGAGTGAATAGCAGGATTAACTTTCTATAGTCACCACCAAAAATAAAAAATAAAAGAGTACAGGACCATTTTTTCAGACTAATCCCAAATGAATCCAGTTCATTGTCTGAGAGTTGAACTGCCAAAATTGAAAGTACCACCAAATGAGGATGAGGGATTGCAAATTTGATCTCCAAGTGAACTGTCTTATTTTATTCATAAAGCAGTGGTTTGTAAAGTTTATACATGATGTGTATTTTATACATGATGTGTATTTTGTCTGTTCTCTCTCAGATCAGCTTCTTCAAAAAAGGAATTGAGCTGGTGTCAAAGAAGATGGATAACTTCCTCACTTCAGTGTCCAAAATGACACAAAGGTATATTGTACATGGCATTAAAACATTTAAGCACATGATCTATAACTGAAGATGAGATTAAATTAAGATTGAGGTGCACTGTATTGTACCAGTAGAAAAATGAGTCCGCTGCATTTGACCCATTCTTCAATGCTGCTGCCTTAAACCTGTCTGTTGGGCTTGGGCAGGGCTTCCATAACTTGAGGATTTGTTAGGTTGAAATGTAAAAATATGCATTATATAATTATTCAGAAACTTCTTAAAAGGCTGTGGGTTAGATCCCTGGCTTTCCTGAACAGGTGTCTCCTTGTCCTACTTCTAGTTCTTTCTTCTTTCACTATTGCTATGGCATTTAATGATGGCAATGTACAAGCACATGCCAATCGAATAGTGACCGTAGTCACTGTAGAGTGAAATGAGTTTTCCTCAGTAAACTTCTATTGTAAAAGCAGCTTTGAAAATGACTTGTAGTGCATTACAGTGACAGGCCTCTCAAACTTGTGTATAGTGCTTATAAAGTGACTGTGATGAATAATTAGGAGGCTCAGAATGCAAACAGTATGTGTGGAATAACTTTAGACCACTGCCAACTGTTTGAAATGAACTGTCTCTGTTTTTTTCTCATCAGTATTCAGTCTCAGCTGGACAGTGAAGCAGAGGCCATGAGGGGCTCTCAGAGGGAGCTGCTCTCTGTAGACGACAGTGTGTACACTCCAGACCACGACCAGCAATCTGTGAACAGAACACTCATCCAGAAGGCCGGCTACCTCAACATCAGGAAGTAAGAGCACTCACACTCTGCAGTATTACACAACTGTACTAGTGCTGTTGAGGAGTATTTTGAGTGATTCATGCATGTTTGAGTAATGTTGAGTTAGATATGTGTTTTTTGTTTGTTTTTTTTTAATGGAACGCGATTTTCAACACAAAGGATATTATCTAATATAATGTTATTCAACTAAAACATATTTTATCTAGCATTATGATATTCTAAACCATGACTACTACAAAAGTAATTCAGTGCCAAAGAATGAGTCATGCTGAACTTGCTCATTTTTAAACATATTTGTATTTTAATTTAGAAATTCAATGAATAAAAGGGTTCAGTAGTCAAAAATATTTAAAACATCAAATTTTGTAATTAAGCCAGAGTTAATGTAAAATGACTCTAAGCTTAAATATCTATAATTGCAATTAATTTGGTCTTATATTAATACATAATGGCTTGTTTAAAGTGTGTTCTGCAATACATATGATTCTTGTATTAGTAAATGTAGTATGTAAATAGTAAATGTGAATACTGCTTGACATGTTTAAAATTTGTCCAATGAACTGAATCTTAATTTCACTTTAAACACAAAAAGTCTTATATATTAATCCAAAATAGTTCTATTTGTTCCTAATACTATAAATATTGTCACCCAAAATCCTCAACGACCACCAAACAATAAGTCTAGCAACTGTGACAGGGTGGGTCAGGTGACGTGTTGACAGGGTGCTGCTGTCAGCTCATTCACAGCCAAACGTATGAACCTTCTCTCGCACCCTTAATGACTTCAGGGGGAGCAGAACTCTGCATAGCCCCCCGATGTGATTTAGTGAAATGTCAGGTCTGTCTAAGTCTGTCTCCTGCTCATATACATCTACAGTGTTTGACAAATGCATGTGACAATGGAGGAAAGGTTTGCCAGCCGATGCCATTCTGTATAATGACACGCAGACACACTGCTTGTCAAATGAAGCCCAGAGCGGAGAGCATTTGGAATAGTTAGTCAATGTAAGAGGCCTGAGTCACCCAAAGCACAGGCAGCAGGGGGGAGACATGCTCAGAACATTAATCAGAGGTATTCAACATATTTGAAGAGTGAAGACAAAAATTAATTCATTCAATGACAAACAGACTACTGACTAGTTTGATAATAAATAGTAGTAGTTGTGGTAGTTGTAGTTAATGATGCACCAATAACATACTGGGATCAGAAGTTTGCATCATGATTTGCTTAAGAAAAATGTGGCCCAAAACACCCTGTAATATTAAACTTGTATTTTGTGAAGTAGTAATTGCAACACATTTGCATAATAGTTGCCCATACACCATTTGAGTCTAAAGGAAATGGGTAATTGGGTAAGTAATGGGTAAGTCTTGGTCTTGGTATCGTTTCATATCGGGTATCGGCACATACTTGAGGACATGGTATCAACATCGGTATCGGAACATAAAAAGATTGAGTGCATCCCCGGTGGTAGAGGTAGCAGTAGTTGAATTTCATGGATTTCGTCATACTTCACATTACAGTGAAAATGATGGCTTTGTTTTATAGTTCTTGGCTTAGAGATGGGCCTGGAATAATTGGAATACGACTGTAATTGGAATGGAATAACTGTAGTAGCAGAAATACTACTACTTGATAATTTTAGTCATATTAGCATATCCTTATTCATAGCAGTAGTTGGCAGCAGTAGCATTCTTTGTCAATAGCTGGATTGAGCCCTGTAGTTTACAGCACAGAGTATAGGATGAGTGAATAATGCGTGGTGTTGTAAAGTGTCTGAAAAAATGCTATAACAACACATTTATTAGTAGAAGTGGCTTTGGTCATAACTCATTGAAAATGCTCCTATATTCACTTGGTGTTTTACATTCACAAACCTTACAGCTTATTTCTATGTCAACAAAAATGATCTAAAATGGAATATTGAATGTAAGAGCACTGAGTCACCCACAGCAGCAGGAGGGAGACGGGGTTTAATGTTATTCAAAAGGTATTCATAATCTGTGAAAGTGTAGAAAAAAGTGGTAGTATTAGCAGCTAAATCAAATGAGTGATGCCTTGGTTTGATAGTACTTGGGGTAGCTCAGTTCAGTGAGTCATTTTAGATGTAGTAATTAGTAGTTAATAGTAGCAGTTGACCCAGTAATAGCTTCTTATTTCTATTGCCAGCAAAAATGATATAAAATGGAGCAGTTGGTAAATGTAAAATAGACCTGAGTCACCCAAAGCAGAGGCAGCAGGAGCCAGACGGAATTTGAACATTAATCAAAAGGTATTGTGGATATTTTCGAAGTGGAGATAAAAAATGAACTGCTTAAATGACATTTATGTGCTGCTTGTTGGGTAATATGTTTGGCATTTGGGACCATTTCTAATCAATTTTCACTGCCAACAACAAAACAAAACACTAGAAGCTCCGCAGAGAATGAAATGACTAAGCTAATTATCTTTCTAGGGACAATTTAAGAATACAAATATTACACTGTTATAATAGTTAAGAAAAAATATTTGTTTGCTTGTGTGAGTGAAACCCCGTCTGTCAATTTTAAAACCTGGGTCAAGGTCACTGTCCCTCCTCTGGAGCATATATTCTACTCTCCCTTCATAGCTAATGTTTCTCTTTCTGGTTTCTTCCACAGTAAGACAGGCCTGGTGACCACAGCCTGGGACCGACTGTACTTCTTTACCCAGGGAGGGAACCTGATGTGCCAACCGCGGGGGGCAGTGGCAGGGGGCATGGTCCTGGATCTGGACAACAGCTCCGTAATGGCCGTGGAGTGTGAGGACAGAAGATACTGTTTTCAAATCACCTCCTCCACTGGGAAAACGTGCGTACACTTATTTAATAGCCTATGTAATAACATTTAATGTCATGATTTCAGATGGAGATGAGGGGCCTAAAACACTAGCAGCAGTACTTACAAATTACAGACAACCATAAGCCACAACAAAATGTTCAAACTGATGTCCATTATATTATCTGTATTGCATTGTACCCACAGGTCAATGATACTTCAGGCTGAGAGCAAAAAGGAGTATGAGGAGGTGAGTCTATTGAGAAGCTGTGCAGGTACTTACAAATTACAAATATGTCTGTTTTATTAAACTTGTAACAATGAACTTTCTCTGGACAGACATTGTAGATTGTGTGTTACATATTTAGTGTACCTAACTGTCCATAAATAAATCAACAAATAATGAACATATGTGCGTTAAGTAGGACCACAGATAACACGCATGACACAATAACAGATTTTATTAGAAATAGTTAATAATGTATATATTCTATTTGTATCTTACATTTTCAGTGGATCTGTACAGTGAACAACATCTCACGACAGATTTACCTGACAGACAACCCAGAGGTAAGATTAAAGTCTACACATTACATTTATGGATTTTGCCTCTACTCAGTTTACAGGAATTTTTAAGGTTCAAATACACCTTGAAAAACATGCACTTATTTAATATGAGTGGGCTCACAATTCCACAAATCTCACCTGTAACTTGTTTATTTGTCTTTGTCTATTTCTAAATGTTTTTTTTATTTTATATTTTTGTCTGTCAGGCTGTGGCCATCAGGCTGAACCAAACTGCCATCCAGGCTGTCACCCCGATCACCAGCTTCGAGAAGAGGCAGGAGGGCGCCCCCAACCCGGACAGGTGAGACCATGTCCCTGTAATGGACACGACCAACAAGTCCATCCCACCTCATCTGTCAAAATAATCCTGTTTCTAAAGTCATTGGATCCCAGAGTTTGTGACATTTTACCTTCTACCTACATTAGTTCTACAGTGCATGGCTGCTCTTAAATTGGTGCAAAGTTTGGGTTGCAGTAGCAGTTGCAGTAAGTTGAGCAGTACAATCTCTAACCAGAGGGTAGTTAGTATGTGACTCTGGTAGAGGGAATTGAACTAAGTTATATGAATTTTGTTGTATGAATGCATGTGTTGTCTTGATTTTCCACAAAGCAGACTGAAATTAACCTATGAATTGTTGATTAACATTACACTTATACAATTTGAGTATAGAAACTTGACTTATATTCCAGCTATTGTTTTTTTTATGAATTATCCCAATCCCTAACAATTATATTTGACAAACACACACAGCTTCAGTGTATGTGAAAAGATAGTGCTTGCACAATATGCATTTGAACTAATTTAATTTCTTCCTTTCTTTCTTGCGTTTATGTGTGTGTTTTGTGCGCAGAGCTAAACCAGGAGGAGTCCACGTGACTGGAGGCACTCAGAAGTCAGCTCCAGAGCCTGAGGACCTCATTGCTCCAGGGACGCCCATCCAGTTTGACATCACCCTCCCCGCGTCAGAGTTCATGGATCAGAACAGAGGAGGAAGGTGGGGCAAAGCTGCAATATTACATAAAGATTGTCCAATATGTTTTTCACATAACGTTGTCTGGTATTTGACTTTATTTCACAAATGTACATTTCTTTTTTGTGAAAAGTTGAATGTCATACTCCAGACAGATCAATAACATACCAGGGGGCCCACCAGAAAAGATGAATATTGTTTAAATGATATTATTAAGCTTTATTGAATGAGTCTCTTTGGTGCTCAGACCCCAGCAGAAAACATTGCGATGTGGTAGAGGTGAGGCTGAGGAGAGTGAAGGGGACGAGATGAGAGGATGAGAGCCCCAGCCTTCATCCTCATCATAACAAAGCGACCGTGCACATGCAGTGGGGTTTATATTGGACAGACTGGGCACTGATTGGACAAAGAGGAGGTGTGGCGAGCGGTGGGGGGGAGTAATGAAGTGAGGTGATGAAGGATGAGCAGCAGGTAAATTCTGGAGAAGTGCTGAGCTAGACTGGAGTGTGGTTAGGTGTTCCAGGCTGAATTTACACCAGCTCCATTTGCATGCTTTTAACGGGGTTAAACAAAGCTACATTAAATGGGCAGAGATGTTATTTTTTGCTGTAAAACTTTGTAATCTCCATGGGGAAAGCAGGTGACTCTACCAAACCATTTTTAGGAGTAATAAAGACGCCTGTAATGGGAGTGTCTATACCATCCTGTGGAACATCAAACAAAGCAATCACATTTTCTCCTACAGCTGTATTTACTGTGTCTGGGATGTTTCACAGTATTATTTCATTACTAGAGTCAAACAACATTATATTCCATGAAGATGCAATAGTTAATGCCATAAGTAACATCCTTATGAGACAAGCAGGTGACCCTCCAGCAGAAAAGTTCCACAGTGCACCTGGCTGGAGTGTGTGCTTGGCCTGGTTGTTTTGTGTTTGTGACATAATCAGTTGGGGCTGTTTGTGAGGCTGCTGACAGGGCGTGTGATTGTGATGGGCTCAGATGAGACTCATTTCTGGGAGCAGGATGTTTGCTAACGCTTCGTAGCAGGAGGTTAATTGTTTTGTCTTGTCTCTGTTTCTTTGTGACAGACGCACAAATCCTTTTGGGGAAACCGGTGAAGAGTGTCTGGCAGAAAGTGATGGTAATTATTCAACTGTTCAAAGTTATTGTTTATTTTTATTTGTGATTTATTCAATAGTTTACCTTGATGTCTGTCATCCAACTTTATTATACAGGATTTTCTCATTTCTTGTTCCAGTGGCACTGCTTTTACTGTTCATGGTTATGTTTTGTACTTTTATAGGAATAGTTTTAATTGGAAAATTGAATAATGTAACTTGAGGAGCAATTTTTTAGGAGTTTAGGAATTTTTTTTCATTATAGTCTTTCACATTTACTAAATTCAGAACAAGATTCCTATAACATACTGTATGATACTATGTAAATTACTACTACTTCTTCTGCCTTTTCTTGTAATATTACTACTACTATTCTGATTACATTTTAATTGCTCTAAGTGACCAAATTTACTGTCCAGGTTGAAGCTCTGGACATTATAGTACCAGTTACTTAAATAACCTTTTTTGTTGAAACATGGTGTCAACTTTATTGCTTGGTTTCATTTGAAATTATTCAATATTCAACATTCAACATTCAATATTCTGTTGGCCAATAATATTGAATACAGATGAGGGGCAGCGAAAATAATGATTAATGTTAAAATGCAGTTTATTTTAATATAGAACGTTCATGGGTCTATATAAATACGATCAGGTTCAACATTTGTGACTTGACCTTTTGGATATTTCATGGCAAAGTACAGTGTAATCAATCAGAAAAACTGGCTTTTCCCCATCTGGGAGCATGAAGTCATCAGATTCTATAATCTGAAAACACCACTTGCCCCTTGACCTCCCCTCTCCTGTGAACCCCTCATGTCCTGCTGATGATGAGTGTACTATATTCTTTCGCATGTGTCCCCAGACTCGTTGCTGCAGCAGGTTTTCGAGGTGCGTTTCTTGGGCTCTATGGCGGTGCGCTGTGGGAACAACCAGGAAGTGATCTACGAGGCCATGAGGCAGGTGCTTGCCGCCCGTGCCATCCACAACATCTTCAGGACCACAGAGTCTCACCTCATGGTCACCAGCAATGACATCAGGTCAGAACGACACACAGATACAAGGCAGGGTTTAACAAGCTACAGTGGCCCTCATTTTACCACCATAATCTAAAAGTAGTATTTTAATAACTCCTACTCCTTAATAAAGCATAGACTTACTTCATAATGAACAAAGGTTTATTAAGGCTTAGACTAATAAACCATTAGGAGTTAAAGTTCATGTTTTAAGTAGTTACTGGGTAGTCATTGGGTTATATACATAGTTCCACACTTCAGAAAGCCACTTTGGAAATAAAACCACCATTAATGAAAATCTAGTTTTAGCTCGAGTGAAATGTCACTGTGAAGTGCTTCACCTGGAATTCCAAGGGCTGCATTTGAGTGAGTAATTTCAGCTCTCAAATTGCCTGTAAATGATCAGATTTTGAATTTTATTATATAGTCTGTGTATCCTTAGTTTGTCACACTGAGGAGGTACATTTTCATATTCATTTTGTGTTCACACAGGTTAATCGACCCTCAGACACAAGTGAATAAAATAACTGTAAGTATCTCGCTGTCACTATTGAACCTGTAAGAGTATCATTTTATAACCTTTTCCTCATATGGCTCCTCTTCTACAGTTCCAGCTCGGTGATGTGACCCAGTTCGCGGCGCACCAGGAGAACGGGCGTCTGATGGGTTTTGTGGTGGAGGGCCGAGACTGGAGCGAGGGCGAGGAGGAGGGCCAGCCCGCCTTTAGTGCTTATATCTTTGAGAGCAACACAGAGGGGGAGAAGGTGCACACAACATGCTTTATATGAGAAGAGTTTTACAAGACCATTTTAAACACATCCGTTATGACTCTATTGTGTCTTTTGGTTTGTATTATAATAGATTAACAAGCTGTCTAAAGATGAATATATAATCATATATTCAGTCAATAATCATACAGGTATTCAGTCCAGCGTGTCACCAGTCTCTAATGGGGAGATGATTGTTTAACTTCCATAGACATAGATACATAATAATACTTTTTTTTCAGATGTTATTTTCATGGCAAGTGCTCTTTCATGCACAGCATTTTCATTTATGAAACTGTTTATCAGATGATTTGTAATAGTAATATTCTGTTTTGACAGGTGTGCTATACCATTAATTTGGCAAAGGATATAACAGAAGCAAAGAAGGTACCGTTTTTTTTTGTTTTTTTGTTTTTTAATAACTCTAAATCTGTTGCAGTTTGATGAAATAGTTCAGTAGAAATGTTATAACTGCTGTGTTTTTGACCAGTTTACAGCTTTTTACTTGTCTTGAGCAATGCAAAAGGTGAAAAAATAGCACATGTACAGTTAATATAAGAACAACCACCAGGGGGCATTTGGCCATCACTAATAATCTTGTCCAAAGCAGGTAACAGGTGGAAGCTTCCAGTAATGTACATAAACATTTGCCTCCATAGAGACAGATACATTTAATACCATATTGTGGCGCTTTCCAGGCAGTGCAGTTAATGGCAGCATCCCTGTACCACACATATCCCATAGTGCACCTTGGCATGGCACAATAACAAATGTTGCTTATATTGTCTTCAACAATTTATTGTACAATATAATATGACTATATATGACAATACTACACTACTATATATTAATGACACAATAACTTAATCATAATTATCCCCCAAATAATGAGTCTTAATGTACACAGTTGTCAATAAATAAATGTCAGATTGAAATACTTTAGTAGGTAGATTGGATCTTTGTTCTTTTCAGCTCTCAACTGCTCAAATCA
>KN497098.1:2915-20373 GCA_000787155.1 Scartelaos histophorus | reverse complement strand
GGGAAAGAGCTTCTAAGGGCAAGGCACTGAACACCACCCCCCGCTCCAGCTCATCTGAGCCCAGCCTGAACCAGAGCTGCTCCCACTGGTCTCACACTAGGCTAAACAAAGTTCAATTTAGTTGAATTACTTGAATAGGCGATTGCCTATAGCCATAAAATGATTAGGTAATTAATGGCCTAAAATAACAAATGTTAGTTGCTATGTGAATATGAGGAACACCATGACCTCTCTGAGCACTGTTCCCCGCCCATACAAACCAACAGTACCAGGGAACACAGGTATGCATCCCCAAGCGTAACAACAAACCGAGATGACAGAAAAGCTGGTATCAGCTGATTGTGTGTTTTCTTCTGTAGACATAAATACGTTCCCGTCCCTGTCCAATCAGAACCCTTCCCCACCCCCACACATTGAGCGGATTTAAATAAAGTCAGTTTAACATGTTTTCATAGAAACCTTAATTCAGAATTATTATTTCCATGTAAAGTTGCAGGAGAATAATTTAATTCAGAATTAAAAGCATCATGTATACGAGGCCATGTGGTCTCAGAGTAAGAAGAGCTCATGATCAGGATTAATGAAACAAGCTCGAATTAAGGTAAATACAACACCAGGTCTTTTGATGAGGGAACAATGTTGTAACATGGTACAAAAGTAAATAATAATCTATATCCTTCCAAATGTCATGTGCAGTTTAGAGTGTTGTCTGATGTGAGCTGAGTAAACACAGTGCTTTATGATCACCTGTGCGTTTGAGGTGGAACCAGACGTCGCGCAGGCTCCACACCATGTGTTTGAGCTGCAGCAGGAACGAGAACAGGCGGTTGTATTTGTTCATGCAGCTGTCTGTGATGATGATGTTCAGAGGCCAGTCCACCTGCAATGGAGACAGATAAGAGATAAGATAAGAGAAACTAATGCAAAGTTTAGGATTTCTTTTTTTATTAAGAGGTTTATAGCCATCAATAAAAGCATGCAGTTTATGAAAATATCCACTAAGATTTGTTGTAATATTGTTTTGTTTTTTCGTATAAAATATTAGAACTCTCAGCTATGCTCGACTGGCCTGGGAATGCCTTGGGATTACCCTGGAAGACCTGAAGGAAGTGTGTGTGAAGAGGGAAGTCCACCACCCAGACACAGATAAAGCAAATGAAGAAATGTTTTGTTGGCAGTAGAGCTGGTTCTCCAAAAGGATGAGAAATCATGTGGCATGAGGTCTTTTCTACTTAATGCATATGCATGTACTAACGTTGCTGTCCAAAAACTGGTGGAAAATTAGTGTTGTCACAATATCAGTTCTGAACTAGATTTTGATAACTGAGCAATAGACAATTTCCATACCACAATGATTTTTTTTTATTGACATTTGCAACTCAAAATAAGTCATACAGTACTTGAGTGATTATTTAATGTGGTCTTCTGCCAGTCTGGCAAGTGTTCAGAAAAGGTCAGATTTGGCCCTGCTTTTGTGATTTACTTAGTACTGAAATGAGCATCTACTTTCTCTACCAGCATCTGGTTTTCAACACTTTTGACAACACTACCAGAGACTATTTTGATAAACGATTAGGCGCTGACATTTTTTTCCACGAACAGCCTGGAGATAAACTGTTTAAAAAGACAGATAGAAATTCTGCTGTAAAGTTTGAAGTCAGAAGAATGAAATTTGAGTGAATAAGTGAGGAGAGCGACTAGAGCTAAGGGCGTTATGAGCTGCATCCATCAAACAGCGTCATCCCAAAGAAGCGCCTTCGATCCATCTGCGCTTCACTCATTTAAGCGCCTGATAAGCTAAATACTCTAAAGCAGTCACACTTTGTCAAACTACGACAGCGCACTACGTTAAAGCCTCCACTCACAGGCAAATCCATGGGAGAAATGAGTTTACAGCATTACATTAACAGCAGCTGCTCACACCTCTTCACCTTTGGGATGTACAGGAAGAGATACATGCGACACACTGTCACCAACTCACTGAACTTAATGAGGGATTTGATTTAGTTTTCTTTTGCTGTTGGAAGTGGAGAAGTGCACACAGACACTAGTACACACTCAGTGGAAGCATATTTAAGTGACAAATTAATCAGTGAGGGCTTTCATCATTTGTATGGTATTTTTGCAAGTCATGGTAAAATAACAGAGGAGTTTGAGTGCACAGAGACAAGTTAAAACTTAAATATTTGTCAAATGGAGGACTAGTGGTGTGATATATTTTGTTGTTTTGCCATGATGACAGTTACGTTGGCCAACCTTGAGATATTGCAATTTTATAGCACCGGTGTAAAAACAGTGCATCTAGAACACAGTGATTACCTGTCCAGCCAGAACCACACAGTTTGACAAAACTTTGCAAAAACAAATGGATCTGGAGCCTTTTTCTGTCTCCCTGATTTCAGAAGGTGTGATTGACAGGCGGATCAGGGTGACACACACATGAGAAAAGGAGAAAAAAACCTAAAGAGCAGAGAAAGTGTGTGGATTTTCAGACAATTTCTTCTGAATGTTATGAGAGTTTTGGAGAGGGGATGTCTTCTGCATTTGAGACATGTGATTCAAATGAGTGGCTGTGGTTGGATCGCCTCTAGTTTTGGACAAAGGTTTTTCACCCTCTGTGGTCCATTTCCAGACCCTTTTGGATTCTAACAGAATGTGGACGGGACCGGCTCCTCGGGCAACAGCGGTGACTGTTTAATATCCTGAACTAAACCATCACAAATATGGAGCAAGAATAATCTTGACATCCCTGTTATGGCACGTCTGGTGTAGATTCTCACCCTGTAGTGGGGCTGGCAGACATCAAATCAGAAAGTAGTAAATTAATAAGACTGAGAGAAGAATTATTGAGAAAAGAAGAGAAGAATTATTAAGGAAAAATTTCTTCATCAAAAATCCTCTTTCAGTATGTGGTTGGTATCTGGTGTTGGTTTAGCAGTATATTTTCAGGCTTCTTTCAAATGTTACTGCATCATAGACCAAATATTTATTATGTTATAAGTGGAGTAGAGTTTGCAGTCACAATAATGCTGACAAGGACTAGGATACTAACCACACACTTCAGAAAATTACCGTAAATTCCGGACTAATGAGCGCACCTGAATATATGTGGCATCCACAAAATTTAGACTAAATTTTAAAATAATACATATATAATCCACACCTGAATATAAGCCGCAGGTGTCCACGTCTTCAAGAACGTTTTCAAGTTCGCTCCGTCTGAAAGCATTTGTCGTCTTTTTGCATTGAGTCAGTTCGTCGCTGCCATCGCCTCCCTCTCACCATCGCCTCATTGATGCTGAGTTTACAGCAGCAGCTCTATGTTCTTCTTCCACTGATCAGTCGCTGCATCATCCACGTTTCTTCGTGTGTTTTCCATGAGGAGGGTGTGTGCATGGAGCGTAAAATAACTGTTCAAAACACAATCAAACGAGCGTCTTCCTCTGCACATCCCCCCGTCTCTCCCCGTCTCTCCTGCACATGTCTACTGCACAAAGAGCCTCTGTCGGATCTTGGATCTTGTCAGTGTCTCATAGGATTTCAGCAGATTTCAGACTCTCCCGGGGGCAGGTATGAGTGGCAGAGGTCGCATTAACCGAAAATTCTCCATAATTGACGGAATTTTTTTAACGTAAATGGGAAAATCTGAGGGCCGTCTGTTATTTTGACAAATTACATTGAGGGTGCTAAACCATAAATGTAAGTAGTTCACACCCCTGTCCTGTTGGTGGGGAGTGTGCGCATTAATTGTTACTATTGTTATTATTTATTCTCTCGTTATCTCCTCTTCTGGCCTCACGCACTCAACGCATCTCACTGTCCGGGTGCTGACAGCGCGTTGAAGAGATACAGACTGGACGCTTTGGAGCGCGAGGTGCAGTTGCGCCACTGGTGCAGAAAGACCTCACGCTGCAGTGCAGCAGCATCAGGATATCCCACTTTCCCACAGTTTGTTCATATTTGCTGGCCACATTGCTTTTAGCGGTGGAAAAAAATGTGCCATGTTCTCGCATGAAAAGTGAGCAAACGTCAGTGTCTGTTCTTCTTTTCTCAGAAATAAATAAATGGAGCAAACGTCAGTGTCTGTTCTTCTTTTCTCAGAAATATATAAATGCATAATATAAGCTTTTTCTTGGATTAATTATTGTAATGGGGCGGCACGGTGGCTGAGTGGCAACACTCAGGCCTCACAGCAAGAAGGTTGCGGGTTCGATCCCCGGGTCGCCCGGGCCTTTCTGTGTGGAGTTTGCATGTTTCCGTGTCTGGATGGGTTTCCTCCGGGTACTCCGGTTTCCCCCATCACCCAAAAACATGCAACACCCTATGAACAGGGACCATTGACTGTCAGTCCCTCCCTCCTGTGGGCTCACCACCTGCAGAGGGGCTCATAGGGTCTGGGTCTGGTGCACAGAGTAATGGGCAGTGTGCTCCCCCGCGACCCAGCCGGATTAAGCGGGAGAAGATGGATGGATGGATGGATGGAATTATTGTAATGACAATGAATCAATGAAAACATAAGTTATAAAATATGTCTTATCATTATCATATAAGCCTACATTATCTAACATTTTAAAATAAATTGACGGCTAGAAATAGTTGATGACGGAATTTTTACGTCCCTGTCCGTCAAAAAGACTGTCAAGCCTAATGCAGCCTCTGATGAGTGGATGTTCGGCTACTGAAGTTTGAGAAGTTTCTTCTGGTCATTTACGCCTCAGCTGCATTTAACACACACGGGTAAGATGTGTCCCTCTCACTAATGTTCATTTAGCATCATCACTTATTTTATCACACGGGGATAAACTGTTTTAGTGCTGACAGCATCGTTCGCTAACACTGCAACTTCATTTTAACCCTAGATCCATGTTTATACAGCACAGACAGCACAGCACAGTGGCATTTTCTGCACTGCACCGTTGTATAAACGGGGGTGAACGCGGGGTTCAAAGTGCAATAAAAAGTAGTGGCTTATAGTTCGGAAATTATGGTAAACATTTGATAACTCTGCATCTTATTGTGACCACAAGAACTGCTTATACAATATATCTGTACACAATTTGCTCAGATATGTGGAAAACAATCAGGTCACGCTCTGGACAAATCACAATTGTAAAAACTGCTATAAAATTATCTCCACAGTCGTGCAGTCTTACCTTGTAGCGCAGCTCTAAACAGTTGAGTGAGTCGGGGGCGTGGGGGTGGAACGTCTCGGGCAGGTAGCGGAGGGCGAAGGTGAAGTTTCGGGCCAAAGGGGTGTCACCATGGAGACTGTACTGAAGAGCTTTGTTCAGGATGGAGTTCAGCACCAGAGGAGTGAGGAGTTCACCGGGCGTCTGACCACTGCCCATCTGTGAGGACCAGGCGGAGAAACATACTTATGTTGTTATGGTAATTTGAACACTGGAACCAGAAATGGGGATGAGCAGAATTGTGCCTCAAACAGTACTACAACAAAATCATACTAATTACTTCATACGGCATCACAACTTTCCTCCAGTTCAACACTGAGCTGAAGAACAGGTTTGAATTCTATGGTAGAATGCAGTTACAAGGACTTTAAATTGCATACAGTTATTTGTGAGGAAAGTCTCTAATAAAAGATGACAAGGTTCAACATTTGTGGATGATAAAGTTGGTTATTACTTTCAAAAACAGCAAATTACCCATAAAGTTACATAAGCCCCTGTTCTCCATCTGAAATTTAAGCATCATCAAATAAACCCTGCGAGCTGCATCTTGATTTAATCACAATCACATTCCATACATATTAAAGTCTTCTATTTTTGGAGCAGGCGCATCCGTTGTTAAAGCGTCACCTTCTCAAAGAGCAGATCACTGAGGGACTGAGCGAACTCTCCGTCCTCCATCAGGAGAAAGTGACGCAGTGCCTCAAAGTGCCTCTCCACCCCCAGCTCCACGAAGAAGAAGTCCACGACCGCCTTGTTCACCAGGGACACACTGCACACAAATCAACTTTAATGTCAACTACAATGTTCAAATATTGTGAGAACTGTAGATTTATGTACCGAGTCCTGCTTTGACGTGATGGAAAAAGGGGAAAAAAACAACATAAGAACAATATAATGAAAAACAAATATTGATGTCCTTAGTTTAGTCCTTTAGTCCAAGTTTGACATGGTTTAGAGAGCACAGAGAAGGGGATAAAAGTAAGACATCAATAGTTGGAGTTGCATTTTGTTTCATTCGCATGCTTGAGGAGCCCTTTATTATTAGTCTGTTTTACCTTTTATTCAGTAGAGATGTTGGCTGAAATCGAAATGATCCAAATGATTCGAGTGAAGGTGAGTGGAGTTTAAAATCACAGTGGAGCACTTCCTATATTACCACATGACATCACAAGGTGGAACAGAGTGTTTTCTGTTTGAGAGAGGAACTTGGATTTGTGCATTAAACATGTGTGAATGAAATGAAATGCAACTTTGTCCAAGTTTTTGATGAGGAAACAACATTATTACAAAGATCAAATTAAATTACAATTGTATATGCTAATTTTATTGTCATACATTCGTAAAAAAAAAAGTTTAATTGTAACATTTTATTACAACTAATAGCTGGCATTATTAAATAAATTTAATTCTGAGAAGATAAGATTGTTTGAGAAATGATCAAGAATCTATTTACTTTGTTATACGACTTGTATCTTTTGGGTTGAATAAAGCCACCACTTTCTGAAGCTGCATTGTGCTTTTGCTTCTATGTGCTCAAGGCCGCCACACACTAAGGGATTTTTCAGTTTTAACCGGTTTTTGAATGTGCGACAAATAGCACACACCACAGACACGAGGAGATACTTATGAGACTTAAAACCTCTGATCGCAAAGACGGTAGCAGGTGTCTGACCACAGGATGTAAAGTTGTGAGCTCGATCACCTCAGCTGTTTCCTGTCTACAGTAAAACCACTCACTCTGAGACTCTGAAGTGTTCAAAGATCAGAGTTCTGGACTTCGAATTTAGAAACATGTTAAAACTGTTATTGTTTGTGAAATGTGATGCAATACTTCAAATACAGTATTTTTAAAGCATAAAGATTGGAGATACAGTCCACAAGAAGTAGTCACTATCGCTAATCTGCAGCTTCACCCCGATCCGTGCGCTGTGTGGATGGAAACAAACACATGAGGAACTATCTTCACTTTTAACTTTCAAAGAACACCTCAGGCTGGATTAATAACGCAGTTTTGTGGACTGTATGTCATTATTTGCGGAGGACAACTTCTATGGAGAATGTGGATGAAATGCTGCACTTTACGAGAGGTAAGGAATACAGTTTTTGTTTTCGCTCCATCCTGAGTTTGTATCTTGCATCTCTGTGTCCATCACTCCTCTGCCCCTGACGCTCTGTTTAATCGACTGTTACTGTAGCTTTGCTGATGTTTGGTGGTTATGATTTGACACTGACACCACACACGAGGAGCACAGCAGCTTCAAAATCACACATGATGACAAAAGTTGTGTCACGCGTCAACAAATTTGGGTAGAAGAAATCGCAGCCAAAATCAGGTAAATTCTCCTGTAGTGTGAGGCGGCCTTTACAGAGGTTTTGAGCTCAGTGCCAGTTTTTGTTCCATGTGGTTAGGCTCTGTAATTATGCAATCTGACAGTTAAACACATAGCAAATTTGACTTAAGGATTCTGACCTGTATTTCATCTCAGTGTTTAAACTATAGGGATTCTACAATGTTCTACAGTAAAAATGGTGGTATATGTACCACTAGATCCCTCACTATTGTACTTAAAATACTCAGCTCTTTATTTGCATGTATTAACTAGAGCTAAGAAGCTGTAAATGGTTTTGTTTGAAAAGAAATGCTTAAGCTATTCCCGTGTTCAACAAAAGCCAGAATGTGCAGTGAGCAGAGACACAGGAGGACTGACACGCCTGCCCAGACTCCTGATGGGGGTTATTTTAAAGAAAACACTCTCCAAATGTTGAAGGTAATAGGAATTGAAATGACG
The DNA here is from genome assembly GCA_000787155.1 of Scartelaos histophorus. Taxonomy (NCBI): domain Eukaryota; kingdom Metazoa; phylum Chordata; class Actinopteri; order Gobiiformes; family Gobiidae; genus Scartelaos; species Scartelaos histophorus. Next base: position 12,395 of record KN497098.1, on the reverse strand, counting down.
TCTACTCTGTACATTAGAGGCTGAAGTGTGGCTGAAGAGGCAGAAAAGTGACAGGGGATCCATGAAAGCCTGACAGTGCCACTTTCTCTTAAAAGCCACATTTACTAGTGTGGATGGGTCCGTGGTAAACACTTCGGCGCCAACGAGCACATTTAGAATAGCTTTTGAAAACTTACATTTGAGTTACAGACACTCACGGCCTGAACACCGATCTGCTCTAAACATGTTCAATAGTCCGGCACTAATATAAACTAATGTTATGTTTGTGGTGAAAAAAAAACAAAAAAATCAAATAGCAAATATAAATGCCAATTGTGATTAGATTTGTGAGTTATAAAAGATGAGACTTTAAAACATGTTGAGGAGAACTGACTGAAGTATGAACTGACACACGAACACCAGAACTGCGTGTATTTCAGAACATTGGTTGTGGAGGAAACAATGGTACTGTTTGACTGACTGGCGACTTATATAATAAATTATAATAGTTACAATCAATATAATAAAACAAAGATTTTAATAAAGCATTTTAGACCAAATAACAAGCAGGTGGTGTACCCATTCATAACAAAATCTGAACCTTCTTTTAGTTGATACATTTCAGTTAGTTAATTCTACAGAAATCTGTTTCTCAGTCCTCTGCATTATTGTTTTTTTTTTACTGCATATTTGTTTTTACCCAAACCAACCATGCATCTGTCTGACTGGTTAATCCACCTGTCAATCACGGCCATCTGAAATCAGGGAGACAGGATCCAGATCCACTGGTCTTGTTTTGTCAAAGCGTATGGTTCTGGTTAGCCAGGTAACCTTTAAACAATGAAGCCCCCGACTTACTGTGTGATGAGTGGAGCAGTGACCGAGTGTTTGATGAGCACAGGCAGAGACACCATCTCACTGAGCTGCACCGACGAACAGTCCGGGGCCGCGTGCAGAGCTTGCGCCGTGTGCACAGCCCAGGGGCCCCGCGTGATCGGCTTCAGCAGCTGACACTCCGGAGACGAGGCTGCACACAGACAGGACAGGAGAGAAGAGACCGGTGAGAGAAGAGACCGGTCAGAGGAGAGAGGAGAGAGGAGAGAGAAGAGAAGAGAGAAGAGAGAGGAAAGAGGTGAGAAGAGACAGGAGAGAAGAGAGAGGTGAGAGGACAAAGAAGACAGATGAGAGGACAAAGAAGAAGAATGAAGGAGGGAACAACAGCCAGCAGAACAGTGAAGGCAGAGAACCATTGATACTTTGCAGTGACATCAAGATAGGGGGTCTACATATATGTCTATGGATGATCAGAAGTTACTATGGTGCCGCAATGCACACACAGCCTGATACGGTTTTAGATTTTCTGAAAAAATGCAAAATGGATTTAAACAACACATTTTCAAGAGCAGGTGATCAATACGTTCATTAGGTGTCAAACTGGAGTTAGAGAGCTTCTGACAGGACAGTACCTCCTGCTAGCTATACAGTTAGCTGCAATGTATCAAAATGCCTCTAAAGAGTAGAATTTGAATGGTCATTCTTATAAATGGTGCATGTAAATATGTGTGGTACTGCAGACAAGTCAGAGATCCCTTTCTAATGTGAGACCATTTCTACCTTCCTACCCTCCAGGACAAATGAGGGAGTAGAGGGTCTGATTAAAAAGGCTGTTTGATGTGTGATAAAATATTAGGCTGTTTCACACATCAAAATGCCTGTTTAATCAGACTACAAGCATAAATAAATGTCACTGTATTGGCAAACAGTTTTTCTTTTGCTATGTGGCCCCTGGTGGAAAAAGTTTGGACACGGCTGATTTAAGTTGTGTAATTTATTTAGTTCAATCTAAATTTTAAAAATGAATCAAATTTGATGAACCAAAGGAACATTTAACATGTTTGCTCTTGTTTGTCAAGCATGCCGGCATTAAGAAGAAGCCTCTGTATTTATCCTAAGATAATTGATTTCATTTGGAGTAATGGCCTTGCAGCTGTGTTTATGTTGCACATTAAATTAATTTCTGTTAATGACACGATGCTTAAATGCTGTAATGAGTAATAACCTGCTATTATAAATAATGTCGCTGCATAAATTACTATAAACTTGAGCAGTGCTTGGTCCTCTACAATTTGAATTTAAGCAACAGCTGGTACTTGTTTTTTACCCTAGTTTCTAAAAACATCAGTAGGTCACAGCAGCACAGTACACATTCTTAACTGACCTATATTCAAGACAGAAAATTCATCCAGACATTGCCATGTTTCCCTTTTAATAGAGTGTATTTTTTGCTTATCCTTAGGACAGAACATGTGGAAAAATATCAAATTCCATCTTTCTGGAAACTAGAATTCAGTTCATGGTGCACATTGTAAACCCGTTCAGGAGCTTTTGGGAGAAAACTCAAATATAAACTACTGAACAAACACAAGAATCCCATGCACTTCAGAGCCTGTTTGTAGAGCTCAAAACTACAGGTTTATATATAAAGGAAAGAGACTCGCAATATTTTTAATGTTTACAGAGGATACAACCTAAGGTCATTGTACTGTTTCTTTATGCCGTTATTAACTAAAAGTTAAATAATTGATACTAATGCAGTGGTTGTTGTGGAGATATTCACAGTTAGAATATCTGGAGTATAGTCTAATAAAACAATTTTAAAAAGCTGAGCTCATTAAACAAAAACATGATATTTCTGCAATTTTAAACTTCAAACACAACATTTAAGTACATTTTGTCAGCTTTCTAATTAAGTCTCATAATATCATCTAAATATTGTTATCACCTTACGTGTATAAAGAAATGAATAAGACGCATACAAACCCATAGTGTTGTAGCAGTCTTCGTAGTGCTCCACCTGGTATTGTGAGGACAGGGCAGAGAGGTACTGCTGCTCAGACATCTCTCGGGGGGACAGAGCCCACCCCGATGCCCCCCATCCAGCCACCTGCTCCCCTCCACAGCCGGACAGAGACACTGAGGAGCAGATGGGACCATAATGTACTGAGAAATGATATGCTGAGAAATGCAGAAACTATTTGTACAACACTGTCTTGCACTAACACACTAACACAGTACATATGGCATTATAATGACTTTAAGGGAACATTTGTGCAAGAAAGTAATTATTCCTTTGTATTTTGACCATATTCCAATGTTTCTTTATCAAAACCATAACTGGAGTTATGTTAGTTCCAACTTGAAAGCTCAAAAGACATTGCCCCACTGCATGATGTCATCAGATGGTAATCCATAAATTTAATTTATGTTTAGTAAGTGAAAGCACCCTCTGCTACCACCGAGGAGCTATTGTTTTTGGCCTCATTTAAACTGCATTATTCCTCAGTGAATGTTCGGCTGTAATTTTCAATATACACAAAAAGGAAACTTAAGATCAAGAGTGTCAAAAACTATGGCCCGCAGGGATCTCGGAGAATTGGCTCAAATTGTTGTTTAATGATTTTTACAGCAAGTTCAATATTCTTTACCATCATAACATTAGAGAACAAATGTTTTGGTGTGAATCACTTATATTAAAGCTTTAGATCCGAAAATTGATGTGGAGGCCTCTGAAAATTAGACCACTTTGATAATTAACTGTTTTGACCAGCAGTTTGTGGCCCTCTGCAATTCAACAAGCAGCTCTCAGAAAAAGGTTTACACACATCCTGGTTAGATTATTTTTCAAACATATTTTTCAGCTTCCTGAAATTTGAAACATTTTCAGGATTTTTTCCCATTTTGGCGATATAATTCCATCACTATAGCAATAGATCCCAATTTCTCATCAATCGGCAAAGGAAAGGTGTACAAAGTAGTGTAAAAAAACCAAGGTGGCATTTTACTTCTACACAGTAGTTAACTGCTAACATCACCAACTTTTATATTTTGGAAATGCTATATTCACTGACATTAACATGTTTTATAAGTTTCACTTTTGATTCTGAATCTGAATCTGCTTGTTTTACGAGGCAAGTCACTCCAACTTCAGAGCTCCATCACAACACAATCAGTGTGCACCCACTACTGAATCTACTGCACATCTAAAACCACTTCAGCCTTGCAGGGAATGAGGGAACAACATTAAACATGGTAGAAAAAAAACTAGAAAGTTACCTTCAGTTTCTTTGTCCCTGGCTGCCTGGTCACCTCCTCCCTCTTTGCGCTTCACAACGCAACCACCTCCAAGAGAAGAGTCCGATGAATGTCCGAAGGCACTGCCTGGAAGTGGACTTTGGACTGGACCGGACACAACACAACCAACACCTAAACTGGAGTCTGAGGAATGACCATACGCACTGCCAGGTAAGGGAGATTTTTTGGGCTCAACTCCACCTACTATGCACCCTATACCTAATGTTGAATCAGAAGAGTGCCCAAAAGTACTTCCTGGTAGTGGACTTTGTATGGTTTCTGGTTGGGAAACTACACATCCGATGCCTAAACTGGAGTCTGATGAGTGGCCGTGAGCACTGCCAGGTAAGGGGGATTTTTTGGGTTCAACTCCTGCTACTACACACCCAATTCCTAAAGTTGAATCAGAAGAATGTCCAAAAGTACTTCCAGGTAGAGGGGATAAAGCTGGTTCACTTCCCAACATCGTGCAGCCCGGCTGGAGTGTGCTATCCGAAGCATGTCCGTGCTTGCTCCATCTCGGTCTAGCTTGCGTTACATCAGATACAAAGTCGCCAATTTTGATATTAGCGTCAGAGGAGTGACCGTGGATGCTAGCTGTAGGAAGAGGCGCAACAAAATCTGAAACATTTTCTCCGATTTTGATATGCGACTCTGAGGAATGTCCGTGAATGCTTGGAGATGTCAATGGAGTGGCTACATCTGAAACAAACTCTCCTATTTTGAGGTGGGCATTGGAAGAGTGTCCATGGATGTTTTGAGATGGAAGTGGCGCAACAAAATCTGAAATATATTCTCCAATTTTGATATGTGAATCTGATGAATGTCCATGGACATTTTGGGAAGGTAAAGATGCTGCAATGTCTGAAACTAAATGTCCTAATTTGATATTGGAGTCTGAGGCATGACCATGAATGTTTGGCGATGGAAGCAGCGCAGTTATGTTTGATACATTTTCACCTATTTTAATTTGTGAATCTGAAGAATGTTTATATGTTGAAGGCAATATGGCATTTACATTGGAAGGAATCTCCATAATTTTACTATTTGAAGAGGAGTTTTGACTTTTGGATAAATTTATGAGGACATTATCAGGCGACTCCTCTGATAATGTCAAGCTTGCCTCTTTCAAATTGTCCATTTGAACAGTCTCTTCTTGTGCACTGGTAGAAGTTGGCGGTAGTTTTGACTCTGCTAATATAAATTCAGATGCTACAGACCCATCCTCTTGCTTTGGTTCTGACATTGAGATATTGAAGTCTATCAAATCATGTGGTTTATGTCCAGAAATGTCACTTTTTGGAGAATCTTGGCTTTCCTGAGGAGTGAACTGACCATGGGGGAAACTAGATTTTGTAGCTTGTCTAAATGGACTAGCTTTAGGGCGAATATCCTGCATTGACAATACATTCTCTCCAACAGGAATATGTGAAAAGGATGGATGGTTTTTGTCAGATCCAGTTTCAAATCCTGGACCAGATTTGGGTTTGGATTGGACTTGGCTAGTCATACCTTCAAGAGGACTAAAGGGGGCGCTGAAGTCATAGTCAACCAATGGGAAGGTAGGGCAGGTTTGTGGTAAGTCTGAGCCGATGTCCTGTAAAGCGTTGTCCACCTCAGCACTGTCCGGATTTGGGGCTTTAGAGAGAAAGTCGTTTATATCAATGCTTTCAGAAATCAGGTTAGGGTCTATGGGAGGTGTGGTGGGGTCTGGACGGGGTTGCATTTCTGTTTGTGGGGTTGGGGCAGGTACTTCCTCATGTTGTTTTTCAGGTTGTTCTTCAAGATGAACCTCATTTGGAAATTCCTAAAATGGAACAAAAATATAAACAATTTTGCAGTGAAGGGATTCTACAGTTAAACTCTGCCAGTATTTGATACCTGTGCTGGTTGGGGTGTGGCTGGTTGAGCTGAAGGTAAAGGTGGGAACAGATCTATGGGAGGTCTCCCTTGGCTCCGAGGATATTTCTTTACCAAGTCCTAAACGCACATTGCATTTGAAATTTTAGTATCTTGATATTTGTCTAGTTCACGTCACATTTTTTTGAGTTCACATGAAATAAATGCTAACTGGCAAAGAGAGAAATTACCCTAAACTGTGTCCACACTTTTAAATAGTTTGTAACCTGTAACTGCTGCTCATTTTGTGTTAAAAACTGGATGCGTGCTTCATGGAGCCTCATCCTCTGCACCCGCCACAGCGCCCTCCTCTCCCTCAGTGCTGCCTCCTCTGACAGACGGCTGTACTGCGCGATCAGCTCCTTCCTGCAATCCCAGACAGACAAATAACGATATTTGGCATCAAGGTTCATAGCTCAAGGTGTATGACAAACTTAAATGGCAAAATTATGATGATTATTATAAAATTGTAAGAAATCTTCTACATTTAGCAGTTTTGATTTTGCCTCAGATTTGTTTCAATTTCCTGTCCTCATAATTCTCTGCAATTTTACTCATTCAAATTTTATCATCACAACCAGATAATACACATTGTTAAAGGTGCACTACAAACTTGTTGGTGGAGAGCCTGGAATGTCCCAGTGTATGGCTTTAAACTTACAAAATATCTTGAAAAAATATGTATTCTTACTGTGAGCTAGGTCACCTTTCCACAGATCTGTATCCTGACAATATGCTCATCAACTAAATCTTTAAGTGATCAAATTAAACTGAATATATTTGAGCTACTATTCAGAACCTAAACAGCATATCAGCAATGCAGATTTAAACATATTTTTGCTAACTTACAGAGTACCAGCTGTGCAGCTAATGTGTTTGGATTCATTAACACTTAAATTAAACAACAACATCAGTGTAATCTATAGCAGGAAGCCCATCAGTGTGAACACAAATTTGTTGTTGTCAAAATGGCTTGTAGCTGTGTTGTTTGTCACGTAGAGCAAGTGTGGCAAATTGTTCTATATTTGGGTTAAGTTAGTACATAATAAAATGAAAAAGCCATACAATATTAAACTATCACATATATAGATTATTATTTTACATTTTGTTTAGGATTGCAAGATGAATAGCGGCTTGAAATCATAATCTGAATGGATGAATTTGAATTAGAAAATCACAAAGGCTGCAACTTTACAATAATTTCCTCTACCGACAAAACAACAAACTCTCCTGTATTATTCTGCAAAAAACGCAAACCCTGTAGTTTAGATATGTGCAAACATGCTCTGAAATACATGATGATGATTCTTGTAATTGATTGTCAGTTTGTATTTCTTCTCTTTTAAACTTTGAACCCACCTCTTTCATCATAAAAGGCAGCAGAGCTTTTAGTTTAGAAAAAGTGCTATATTACTGAACCCTTCATGTGGAATCTACATTTTGTGAAGAGCAAGTCAGTACAAATGAAAAAACAAGTGAAAGAAGAAGGGTTTATAAGACTTATCTTCTTCCTGTTCCTTTTGCTCATGCATCAAAGACAAGGCAAATAATGGTTGAAATATGTAATTATGTTAATTGCCAGATTTTTTGTTGCTGGTGATGTTCTTTTAAGTTGATGCCAACAAAATAGCAGCATGTGCAACAAATAAATAAATAAGTACACAGCCATGGGCAGGGAGGCAGGTACACTGGCCTTTCCGTGTAGTATTAATGGCTGTGGTTAGATGCACACTCTAAATCTTCATTATTATCACATTTCTTTATGTTATAACTATATTAAAATTACATATAAAGAGCAAAACTCATCTGATTTCTCTCTTGTCTCTGATTACTCACATCAGATTTTGCAGTTTACATGTTATTTAAATAATCTCAAATGTCCAGAAATCGAATAATAATTCGATTTCGATATGCATGTTAGCATAACTACTGATAAACAAGGAGAAGATATAAATACATATTCAGATGTTGTGTACCTGGCTTGCTGCTCCAGTTGGTCCTCTAGGGCCTGCAGTCTCTTCTCTCGGTCTCTCAGCTCTCGAGCAAAACTGAAATCATCCTCCTCCTGCTTCTTCTTAGCTGCAATACGCCACTGAAAAACATGCACACAAATAATTATAAACTGTAATTATTTAGTTGATATAACCTAGTTACAAAACATTTATAACAGCAAAGAGTCAAACTATAAAAATGTACCATTTCAGAGGAAAAACACAGCTGTTAATTTGACATTTTTGTGCACTTGATCCTGATTTCAATAGTTTGAGTCACTATTATTGTGAGTGAAATATACAGTACATATAATATCCATTACACATTCATCCATATTCTTTGGTGGCTACTATTATAGCCAAAGCTGTCTTCAGGCTGCCAATCTGTGCCAGAAGTCCCCTTGGTCCACCACCAAAGACACAATATCTTGCCTAAAGACACAGCAACAAAGATCCACTGCTGCCCCACTGTGACACCTGATATTCCCAGGAGGCCTCTTACTCCATGCACATGTGTACAAATACTTTGATTAGTTTAGTGATTTCTTTCAGATGTAAATACAGCCTTTGAATACTCTCTCACACCGTGCTGTGTTCCTACCTCCTGCTCCTGCTCCAAGTGCAGCTTTAGCTCCTCAAAGCGCTCCCTCTTTTTGGCCTCCTCCGCCAGACGCTGTGACACCTGGCGCCCTGCAGGAGGCGAGAGAGGGCGCAGTGAGATCATACCCCCCACATGGTGAAGAACAGAACTTGTCAGTATCAAATAATAACAGTGCCATCTGCTTATGTTACACAGAGAGAGGAGGGTACAAGATGACAATATAAATCTTCTGTGTTTGATGAAGCTCTCTGCTCAAACACAAACACTTTTAAACCCTTTCCTCCCAGGAAAGGCCTTTGTTATGTTCTGCTTGACTAAAGAAAGAAGAAGTCGCTCATACACCGTCTTTGTCACAGCACCAGCGATTTATTTACAAAAAAAATGCTTCGGCCCTTATCAGACAAATGAAGGCCAAGGAGAGAACTCTTCTTCTTCAGTTTGGCCAGTGGTGCGTACACATGTGCCCTAAAACCCGCAAACTAGTTCTGTTGTAATGTTCTGCTTATCTGACAGGTGGATACAACTAGGGCTGTATTCAAGAAATTTGTGTTAAAGTCATGCCAATGAATTAGTCAACTAAAAAAGGGGTGTGGTATATTTTGGTGTGGACTATTGCAAAGCTCGTCTTAAGCCCTCTACTCTCTGACTTTTAACCATGTGAGTTGTGTGGTCCTTGGTGTGTTTTTTTTTTTACCTTTTAATGAAATGTGCTGCATAAATAAAGTGGATTGGTGACATACATGCCAAACATCCCCAGCATAATGTCACTAAAAAGTCTCAAAACGCCCATGTCAAGCTATCTGGACAACTGAAGGGTTATGTAGATACAGTACAAGAACGCTTGGCAACGTAAAAGAACATACTATTATTTAATGTCTA
>KN497093.1:966-11772 GCA_000787155.1 Scartelaos histophorus | reverse complement strand
AAAAATAAATTGAATTGAATTAAACCTGTAACCTGTAAAGCACTTTACAATTGTAGGTTAAAAAGTATAGCAGAAGCAGAGCTGTCTTGGCAGCATTTTCCCTCTTGAACAGCTTTAAAAAAGTGTGTTTTTATCTTTTATCTATTTTGGAGTTCTTTCTCTACTCCCGACATCCATCACCTTCTTTGTGGATGATAACAAAGCCGTTCTTAAGCATAACACATCAAAATCAAAAGTAGAAAAACTACCGCTCCCTGCAAAAAGTGAGCATTCATTATAATGGCTGATGCATATTTGCCAGATGAAGGCCTGGTTGGCGAAACTGTCTGCAAATAAAGCTCTCCTTTTGCGAGTAAGACAGAGTACAGGAGTTTGTACTTGTGACTGTGACGAGTGTCGTGCAGCCTCTGCGTGGCACCTGCATCAATAATACTGCGCTCATTTGTCTGTTATTGATACTCCGCAGCAGATGTCATCAACATTCTCCAGTTTTCAGTCGTCGAACATGTTTGGCAGTGTTTGCTAATGTGTGCATTGCATCCCCGTGGTAACCGCTGAACGCCGCATAAGAATAAATGTGGAACACCCCCAGTGCGATTCGCCTGCGACGTCTCAGTTACTGTTTGTGTGTCTTTTTTGTGCATCTCTGTCAGTCACCGCCGCAGACTCTTCCCCTCACCGACCTCGTGATTGAAACTTGACAGGTCCACTGTGCTTTCGACTGAAGCGTCCCGTCTCTTCTGCTCCAGTCGAGGAATTTGTATGGATTTTTCTGCTACGCCGTTTTTACCCATAATTCTGTGCTCTCATTGGCCGTGCACACTCAGATGTATCTTTACTTTCATGTACTGATCACTGGATAAAGCAACTAATAAAAGCCGATACGCTCTGAAGCTATTTTTGAGCCAATATGTAGGCCTGATGCTAATTATTTTCCTCAAATGATGCAATTTAAATTTTCTTAAAACTCACCGCAGCCCTTTTGTTTTACCACAAACCCATAAGGGAACTGTGTAGTCAGATTTTGTGCAGTTTTCTCTTCTTACCAAAGTTAAAATTAAAGTTAAAGTCTTGTGTGTTTGTATGTAGCAGATCAGCCAAAGTCAAAATATCACTTGTTTGTGGAGGCTCCGTCGATGCATTTCTTTGTGGAGATGTTATTAATTCGCCATAAGCCTTTCTATCGTCATGGAGACCAAACCGCACCAAGTTACAGGTCGGATCGGTCAAAATGCGTCTTTTTCGAAGCATTTTTGAGCAATAGAAACATATGTAATAGAGTAAATTCAGAAACAAGTGACAGAGTGCACATTTAAGGCCGATAGATGATGCCCTAAAAAGTCCAAATATCAGTCTATTTCCATTTTTAATCTAGACTTGTTTAAAGTTTTTAGATTTCATAGCCATCCCGCTGTTGGCAATAATCCTCCCAGCAGTCAATATTATAAAACAAAGTGTCCCATAATATTATTTGATTACATCCTGCTGGCTTTCAATTGTTTGAGATCCGAGTTGGTGATAAAACAAGAGAATTGACTAAGTGCTGTGTCTTTATGAGGAGCCATCAATGAGAACAAATTTACAGTCTCCTAATTGCCAGTAAATATATGTGCGTTATCAATCATAACTGGATGCACTTGACTATCTAAATGATTTCAAAGCACAGCGAGTGCTCGATAAGAATGAATTGTTTTGTTGTAAACAGCCTACTGCAATTCAAAGCTTCATATATTATAGCGAGTTTATTCATTTTTGAGAAAGGAGTAGAAAGAATGTCGCAGAAGTGTTTAATTCAGAATAAAACGAATAGCTTAAAGATCCTATATCACGCAAAATTGACTCTTGAAGCGGTAGTTTTCGAGTTAACTGCTAAATTTGACCTTTTGTTTAGTCGAGACTGGGCGTTTCAGGGTTAAAATCGTCCAAGTGATTCTAGTGAAGGTGTACGGAGTTTAAAAACACAGTGGAGCACTTCCTGTATCACCACATGACGTCACAAGACTGAGTAGAGTTTTCAGTTTGAGAAGAACTCTGCAGGATTTTTGTGTTTAAATGTGTGTGTGGATGAAACAAAACACAACTCCACGTCTGTTTTTGATGAAGAAACTTTCTAACATTCTAATTTTTACTTTCTTTGTGTCAATTTCAGTCACTATAAATAGTTCACCCCATATTATTCATACATGGATCAATGGTGTATAAGGATTTTCAATTTCAGGAAATTTGTATAATTTCGTTTCTATAAAATGGCGTATAAGGATTTTCAACAGGAAATTTGTATAATTTCATTTCTGTTTAATTTTCTCAAATATTTAGGTTTAGGTTTGCGTAAATCTATGTTTTTTGACATTTACATTAAGCATTTTTTGTGTTTTTTATGTACATGAATTGGCCACAGGCTTAGAAAATGTCATCTAGTGTAACAGAAAAAACTTAAAATTGTTATATTTTCTAATACATGATTGGGATGTTAATCTAAGTTCTGATTAGATTTAAAAAAATGTACACGCTCGGACAATATTTGTTTGAATACATGAATTGGCTACGACCTTAAAAAAATGTCATGTGGAAAAAAAAAAAAAAACCTTAAAATTGTTGGGATGTTAATCTAAGTTCTGAGTCATATGAACATGAAATTTGAAAAAATTAACACACTTGGACAATATTTGTTTGAAAGTTATGGGAATATATCTATTCAAGAAAGCTGAAGTTTCAAGTGGGATGACAAAATACCAGAAAATATGCCAAAAAAGAAAGAAAATAAATTTGATTGGATTTAGAGTCATTTTAAAGAAGTTTAAAAATCATCAGTTAAGGGCGGACGGTCGCACCACATGATATTTTAACACTTTAAGGACAAAAAACATGCAGAATAATTCAGGATTTCTGAAAAAAATGATTTGGTCAGAGGTTCTACAGGTATGTGGGGAATTATTATGAAATTTGTACCTTTTTAACTGTAGAAATTGCAATTGGACACACGTCATGTCATTGAGTTGTAGCCACAATCAGATCGAATGAAATTGAGGTCAGTTTTGTATAAGCAAACCAGACATTTCATTGTTTGTTTTTTCCAATCAAGTTGTGTAAAAAGACCCCAATTTCTCATTTTTCCTCAGGTCATATTTGTATTTATTCCTTTCATTTATTAATTTCGTTAGCTAGTGAGTTATCAAGTTGGTTATTTTACCATCTCTCTTTCAACAACCCATAATTTTACACGATTAAGCCAAAAAAGGAAAGTAAAATATTCAGAATTCACGCTGCGTAAAAAATTGCCAATTTCTCCTCGTTTGTCACGCCTTTTTTCAGTTTTATTAAAGTCACTCAACCTTTTTCGCTCGCTGTCAACACGCCTTCAGCAAGAGCACCCAAGGGAGACTGTTCGATTTTTTAATCATAATGTCGAATGGTCCACCACTTTGGCCTAATGTTGCATAAATTATTACAAAATTGGGTGCAGTGAATTAAGAAGGTTGAAGACAGGTACCCAACTTCTCCTGGGATATGAATTTATTAGTCTCCGAGCAGCCTAATCTCCAAGGGGCTGTCATTTCTACCGCATAATACGAAACAATGGCGTATGCTTTCTTGGATGCATATGCGTGTAATGAACTCAGGTAGGTCCCAGAAGGCCCCCGAACGCCACATACGTGTAAAGAAAGTACGGCAATTAGCAAGAAAAAGACGGCGTTTTGATATTCTTTGACGGAATACAACGCAGCCTACGTAAAGAAGTATTAGATCAACCCTGTGAGTATGTACGCAGCTTCAAGTCCCGTGTTATAATGTTCTCTGCGTTACCTTTACACCATTCACAATCCAACTGACTGTCACGAGTCTGTGTAAGATCACTTTTTTTTTCCCCCCTTTCCTGCGTGTCTGAAACCGCTGTGAACTGCCAGAAAAATGAGAACAGACGCAGTGCAGCTTTATTGGTATTGACATTTTACAGTGACTTCATGCTGGGGTTGTTCTGCATGTGCATCTACTAGCGGGATGTACATTAGCTACGACGGCGACACGATCCAAACATTAGCAAACGCAGACAATTTAAGATTTAATATGTAAAGAAAGAAAAAAAAAGTGTTCATGTTACTGTTTGATTTTCAGCAAAGGTGAGAATGAATAACTGAAAAACTGTTGACTAATGCAACTTTGTGACTTTTTTTTTTTTTTAATTCATTTTATATTGTCATAATTGAGCTAGTGTGTCCACAAAAGTTTTAAAAATGTTTGTCTATGTCTAATTTTATGTGTGAGAGACTTGTCTAACCCAATGTATTTCCAGCAAAATCGGTTATTTGCATTAAAACAAAGCTCAGGTTAAAGTCTTGAGTAGGGTTGAAGAACTGTGCAATTAAAACTGCACATAGGCTTAGGAATGTGCAATCAAAACTGTGCATAGGCTTAAGGAATGTGAAATCTGTGCAGAGGCTTAGGGAATGTGCAATCTGTGCATAGGCTTAGGGAATGTGCAATCAAAACTGCACATAGGCTTGGGGAATGTGCAATCAAAACTGCACATAGACTTAAGGAATGTGCAATCAAAACTGCACATAGGCTTAGGATTGTGCAATCAAAACTGTACATAGACTTAAGGAATGTGCAATCAAAACTGCACATTGGATGAGTGGATGTGCAATAAAAACTGCACATAGACTTGGGAATGTGCAATCAAATCTGTGCGTAAATCGAAGGAATGTGCAATCAAAATTGTGCATAGCCTTAGGGAATGTGCAATCAAAACTGTGCATAGTTCGAGGGAATGTGCAATTTTTAATAGAATACAAGACTGAGAAAGGGTCCTGTTGGTGCATCAGTCTTGGTTATACTTGGTCTCTTATTTATTTCTATTCTGTGGTTGATGTTTGTGCGGTGCTTATGTTGTTGTGTTGTCCTGTTTTCGTGCTTAAAGTATAAATTGACAAATTGTTCCCATGGAAGACAAAAAAGGACTATTTTATTTTAGTAACAGAGCTTGAGACCAAGCAGTGCCCACCATTAGCTTCACACCTCCAACCTCTCCTGTGTCAGCTGCAAAATATCAATTGTATGTCTACTTTATGCCTATAAACTTTAAATTATTCCCTGAAAGAATTTCCACTGGAAGGTTTGGACACATTTGCTGCCATATTTGGTGTCGCTAGCTCCTTATCTTCTTGCACGAGCTCCATGGATACGGGAAAAACAAACAGCTCATCTCGCGCAATCCAACATCCCCTTACTAGTGTCTTTTGAAATGCTCTTCTTAGTTGTTTTCAAATCCCTCGATGTTAAAAACCGAGCTCAAAAAAACTCAAAAGTGCGAGCCAGGTAGCCACAAGCGCAGCTCACCACTCGGTTCCAGGAGAGATACTGGAAGGGTACATTTTAATTTGCAAATAAACATTCCTATTTTGCCTGTGTCCTTTCAGTTTTATCACAAATGTAAAATAAGAAAATCTCATTAAAAGCTGCATATTTTTCACACTTCGGTAACGGTTTTGAACTTAAACAATAGTGCGCATGGAGAGGGTGGAATGAAGCGTCACCGGTGGCTGTGCTGCGATCGCTCTTCACTTCGGTGCCTTTGCCGCTTGCAGGTGTTGATGCAGAGAAAACCTTGGCACGTATGGGTTCTATATAATGGCGCCTCGTGCGGCAAATTGTGCCCATAAGGCTTAAATATGAAAAACACCCACCTCCATGATGCTCCATACATGGAAAAGCTATTAAAATACCTCCCAGAATGCTTTGTGTGCACGGCGTGAAATTTCAGGTTGTGATTTTCAACCCTCTGATTGGTACGGGTCAAAAAAGGTTCTATTTGGCAAATAACCTTTTCTGACCCTTTTTCAGTAAAATTCAAAAGCAGTAGGCGGTGTTTATATGAAGGCGCTTACCATTGGGCATAAATGTGTTTTTTCTTGGCACCTAAATAGTTTTTTCCTTCAATATTTCATAATATTTTTAAGGTCATCGGTGGTAATAAACTGGCCGTAATAACAGACCCTACAAAACTTTAGACTCAAACTATTAATTAAGGTGCAGTATGTAACTTTTCTAATGAACGGTTTGTCATCGTGCATGTTATTGCTATGCCTGAAATGTTCCACAGTGAGTGATTACGTTTGTCAATCTCCTTGGAGACTAGCATTAGCATTACAGGTCAAATCTGTGGACTGGTGACCCTGCTTCAAGTAAACTACGGGTGTAACAGTAACCGAAATAGTGTGAAATTGTATAATCAAAAGTCTCACAATAATTGGATTGAATTATTGTTGTGGTGCAGTAATAGCTAAAAAAAAAACAGAGGGAACTACATAGACCATGATCCTTTGCTGTTTCAGTGCTGACGACGTGAAGAAATAACTGTTATTAAGCACTTTTACATCTTATTTTTGCATTATAACAGCATCAAAGGCTTATCGTGGCATTTTAAAAGTAAAAAGGAGCAAGTTCACAGTTTTGTAAGCCTCCACAAAATACCAGAATAAATATCGTACCGTGAGATTCATATGGAGAGAGATTTGGATATCGTTACATCCTTAATGTTTAGTTGTTACTTGGATTTTTCACTTAAGATTCAAAGGCTTTTCAATCTGTTCAAAATGTCTGAATATTTTATCTGAATATCTGAATATTACTATAAATGTTGAACCAAATCAGTCTTGTTATCATGTATAATGTCGCAATATCATGAGCTTTCCCACGATATCGCAATTTACTGTGACCGAGACATCATTACACCTGAAGAAAAATGGTATTGTCGTCCCACTGATGAGTTTTCAATCTGTTGGGATCATAATGCTTATTTAAAGGCTTCGTTTCCATTTTTTTTCCCCCATGTATTGGAGCACCATTTTATAAGTATGATTTTGTGATTAAAATGAAGCATGAATGATAATGAGGAAGTGTGCGTTAGCATGATAGTTCTTGATAGCTTTAGGGCTGATGAAGGCTTTTTTGCGGAAACGTTACTGAAATATTAAAAAAAGCTTATGGACATCGGCCATCTGAGCGGACTATGCATTATTTTTTAACTTTTAATTGCTCTTCCATGCATTTGCATCTCTACAAGACTTTTAGTGTGAGTTTTCTGTTCGTTTTGAGTTTAGCGTCGCTCCAGAACTTTTAAACTCATCGTGGTGAATAAGACGTTGAAAATCTATATGAGAACAGACAAGGTTTAAAACTCAAAGTGAAACTCATTAGGATCTGATCTGTCTCCATGGACATGACAAATGGTATCGTTGAGCCAAGTTACAGCTCGAAGTTAGAACGTTATTCGATAAAAATTGAAAAAAAAAGATGGTAAATGCGATGGAGCCCTTCCTGTTTTACCTCATGACATCACAAGGTGCAACAGGGTACGTTTCATTGGAGAGAACCCGACCTAAACATGCAGAGTTTGTGAGCTAAACGTGGAAATAAAATGAAAAGAAAACTCCAGATGTTGTTTTTGACGAGGAAACATTAAAACACATTAAAACATCAGAAAATAGCAAAAACGCCCGCACTGAGGAGCATTCCGACAACATCCCCATGGAAACCAGAAACGTCACGCAATGCACCTTCCGCAGAAACATCACATTTCTACGACTGAAATGCTAACACGGTGGAGCCCTTCCTGTTTTACCTCATGACATCACAAGGTGCATGTGAAGAGATGGTGGGAAAACTAGCACGGAAATTTTATCATTAGCATCTCGGTTAACACGCGACCCACAAGTCTCTGCGATCACGCTAACAATCCTCGAAAGGTGTTTTTTCTTAGGAGCGAATAATCAGAACGCCCTGAAGATTTATGCACTAGCAAACCCGTGTGAGGATCATGAGACTGCGCCAACAACCGAGAGTCCCCCGAGCTACGACGCTTTTTTCATCTTCTTCTAACGCTCTTATAAAACAAATCCGTTATCAAGTTATGGTGTTTACGTGAAGAGAGGCTGATCCGTGATTAATCGCGCAACTCGACTTAAGCAGGAGAGCAGCTGCTGGGAGTAAACAGCCAACACTTTGTTCTGTAATAATGAATAAACAATTGTAATTAGTTTGCGTTGCAGTTTGTTTTAATGAACTGATTTCGGGGACAGGCGCAGATTATAAATGATCAGGAACATGCTTAATTATGTCGAAACCTGACTTACATAAAAGTTTCGGTGTTAGCATGTTTTGTTAAGAACGCTTCAGAAAATAGTAATTGGGTTTTTGCGAACGGAAGATAATAGAAGATGGTAACAGTCGTAGAAATGTGATGTTTCTGTGGAAGACGTTTCTGGTTTCCATGGCGAGGTTGTCGGAATGTTCCTCAGTGCGGCATTAAAGGGCGTTATTGCTATTTTCTGATGTTATAATGTTGTTTCCTCGTCAAAAACATCATCTGGAGTTTTGTTTAACTCACAAACTCTGCACGTTTAGGTCGGGTTCTCTCAAACGAAACGCACCCTGTGATGTCATGAGGTGAAACAGGAAGGGCTCCACCGTGTTTAGCATAGTTTTTTTTCTGTTTTTATCGCTCAAAACCACATCGAAGAACGTTCTAGCATCGAGCTGTTCCTTAGATTTGATACTATTCAAAAACATCCTCTGGAGTTTCGTTTTCTCTTCATTTACGCACTTATAAATCACAAACTCGGCACGTTTAGGTCGGGTTCTCTGATATGAAACGCACCCTGTTGCACCTTGTGATGTCACGAGGTAAAACAGGAAGGGCTCCACTGTGTTTAGCATCTTTTTTTCCCGTTTTTATCGCTCAAAAGCACATCGAAGAACGTTCTAACTTCGAGCTGTTCCTTAGATTTGATACCATTCAAAAACATCATCTGGAGTTTCGTTTAACTCACAAACTCTGCACGTTTAGGTCGGGTTCTCTCAAACGAAACGCACCCTGTGATGTCATGAGGTGAAACAGGAAGGGCTCCACCGTGTTTAGCACAGTTTTTTCCTTTTTTATCGCTTAAAAGCTCATCTAACTTCGAACTGTTCCTTAGATTTGACCTGTAACTTGGCTCAACGACTCCATTTGTCGTATCCGTGGAGATAGATCAGATGGATAGATTAATGCCTTATTGCGGGACATTTTAGACAAGGGCAATAACATCTCCAAGGAACAAGGGAACTACATAGACCATGATCCTTTGCTATTTCAGTGCCAACTACATGAAGAAATATCTGTTATGAAACACTTTTAAATCTTATTTTTGCATTATAACAGCATCATGGCATTTTAAAAGTAAAAAGTAGCAAGTTCACATTTTTGTAAGCCACAAAATATCAGAATAAATATTGTCCCGTGAGATGCATATCGACAAAATATCGTGCTGAGAGATTTGGATATCGTTACATCCTTAATGTTTAGTTGTTACTTGAATTTTACACTTAAAATTCAAAGGCTTTTCAGTATGTTCAAAATGTCTGAATATATGACAATAAAAGTACCAAATCAGTCTTGTTAACATGTATAATACTGCAATATCATGAGCTTTCCCACGATATCGCAATAAATATCGTATCGTGAACTTGGATATCATTGCACAAAGGCAGAGACAAAGTGATGCAGTTCACGCTCTTGTGGAAACTACAGTTTGAAGTAACATCATTTAGCGGCGTAATAAGATGTCAGCGCGCTAAGTGAAATCTGTCAAACTGTTTTAAAGCGCGTTAAATCAATTATATTTTCACATTAAAGTCAAATAAGTTGTTAAATCTTAAGTGCAAGGAAGCTAAGTATAAAAAACATGAGCGTATTCTTAGAAAATAACCATCAAAGAAAACACTTGAGTTATTATCACGTCCTTAGTCTATTTATGTTTATCAGAATGCGCCGTCTCGAGGGCCAGAAACAAGACTCACATTTGATCATCAGAACGGTATTTGATGTCGCGTTTAAAGACTCTTTTTAATTTATTCTCTTTTTATCTCCTCAAATTCGTTAATCAATCAATTAGCCCATGTTATCCGGGAAGACTGGATGAAGTCGAGAGACGTTTCCGACCTTGCCGATTGGAAACTTTGATCTCGAGCAAATCCTGGTCGTGTTTACCGAGAATATTGAGTTTCGCCCAAGGAAAAGCGAGCTACAGCGAGCCGAAGAAATCGTCCTCGAAAGTAATGCAATCAGACGTCACCGTGCGGATTCATTCTCGTCCGACGATTCGGGAACGTCTACGGAAACAAATGAATTAGTTTTATTGTGTATTTATTGCGATCCCCATTAGCTGTGCCTGAGGGAATCTTCCTGAGGTCCTTTTTACAAACACTTTACGATTTTAATTGGCAAAAACAATATAACTACTAGTACAAACAC
The DNA here is from genome assembly GCA_000787155.1 of Scartelaos histophorus. Lineage (NCBI taxonomy): Eukaryota > Metazoa > Chordata > Actinopteri > Gobiiformes > Gobiidae > Scartelaos > Scartelaos histophorus. The sequence goes on along the minus strand of KN497093.1, from coordinate 1,481 downwards.
GAGTCAAATTCATTTACATAATAATTTATTGCATTCTTTGAAGTGAATCAGAAGAGCCATTTCCCATTAGACAATACACACACTTTCAGGTGCTCAGCGTAATAGTATTGGAAATATTAGTTTTCATTATTGACATCACGCTGGGGGTGTTCTGCATGTGTGCGTACGGCGTGAAACAATGCACACATTTGCAAATAATTCCCAGAAGTTTTAAATTACTCTGGAAACTCAAGAAAAAAATGCAAAAATGGATTTAAACAGCAAATTAGATAAGTAAGATGGCTGTGACTGGAAGTGTAGACATGGCAGAAGTTTTGAATTAGAATGAAATAACTTGGATAAAAAATTGCTGAAATGGAAATAATTGGGGGAAAAATTAAGTTCAGAAATTTAAGATCAGAAATTATGATCGTTTGCCGCACATTCTGTTTTATGGGAATTTCCTAACACCAGGGGGCGCCATGCTCAGGCCAAAAAGCAGAAGATCTTCGCATATCATGAACAACCACCGGGAT
>KN497092.1:1912-16865 GCA_000787155.1 Scartelaos histophorus | reverse complement strand
AAAAAATATAAAAATAAAAATAAATAATCATTTCAAATAAAAAGAAATGACTAAATAAGCACATAAAGTGACAGAAAAAAAAATCTTCAACCATAAACTAATTTTAGCTTTAATAGTTTCTGTCTTTCAAGTATGCATGTGAGATTATCTGTGTGTTTTATGTCGTGTAGAATAACCTGTTTGATGGCACGTACAGATCAGTCAGATGAGTTCAGTACATTATAGCAAGACTTACACAGCCCTATGGTGACTGAGGAAGGGAGTGTGTTTTCAGTACTGCTAAAGATAGCTGCTCCGCCGGTACAGACATCGCATAAAACAGAAGTATACTTAAAGAATCCATGCATCTGCAACTTTAAAACGACTACTACGCTTTGCCATGCTTTTTTTACAACCCCAATGCCTCATACGGTCAGCACTGTAAGTCTTTTTTATTATTGGGCCATGCTATTTTCAATGTGTATTTTGCCTGTGGTGGTTTACTATGTTGTACTAGTCCAGATAGGATTGTAAAGTAGGACAGCATAAGGAGTTGTTGTTGCACAAGTTATACAAGTAGTAGTATTTCATTTTAATGCTTTAGACGTATTTTACAGCGACTTTTAATTATAAATGTTAGTGTGATGTTTCTAATGAACCACCTGCTTGCCTTATGGTGATTTTATTGCTAAAGTTAAGCAAGTATATCTTGTATTTATGGATTTACAGATGTTTTTATGTGTCAAAACTAAGACTAAAGACATGCATTGTCACTGTGAGCGGGCGCACGACTAGATTAGTTAGAAGAGAGTTAAATTAAATGCAATACGGTGCAGCATTTCAGGAAAAAGCATGCACAAAAGCAGCAAGAAAGAGGTGGACCTTCTACCAAAAATGTTACATAGTGCACCTTTAAAATCTAAGGTGGGCTGAGGCAAGTTTGTAAAAGACAATTCGTACACAAAGAAGTAATTTAAAGCGATTGATTCAACGTGCTCCCATCTCATGCAAATCTATAGTGAAAGAAGCTGTTGCTCAAATCTGGTATTATATAATTTCTTGTTTTTGCCAAAGAATACAGTCTTCTAGCTGTCTCTGTATAAGTTCTGGGAATAATAATAATGTGTGTTGCAATTCACATTCCAAGACTAAAAGAGCTGTGGAGGTTAGGAGAAGCTATACACAGTGTACCATACAGCCAGCGTGCCCCAACCTGTTGGAAAAAGGGAAAAAAAAAAAAGAAAAATTGTCTTGCGATCAAAAAATCTTCAATTATTCATGGTCTTTTCAGTGGAGATCAGAGCTGTGCGTATCTGAGCTAAGTGCTGCTACACTGACGAGAACTGACAGCTGACGTTCCCATATCAAATACAGGACGGATTTGCATTCCAATTTTGTTTTTGGTAAATATTTTTAGCGAGAAAAATAATACATGAAAAAATACTTTACGTGTGTTCAATATTTAGCCATAAGAGCTTGTACTGCAACTCCAGCAAGGCAATTAAGTTTTATATTTTTGCACCTTATGTTTTACTACATTAGAATATTCAACGTTCAGTCTCTCCTCATAATAATAAAATGTAATGACCACAGATTTCCTTTAAAATAGCATGACAGTATTTCGCATTATAACGTCATCATCAAGCTAAACTTAAAAATGAAATTACTACACATTTCCTGCAATAGTAGTAATGACAAGGACGAACTCAAAAGTGAAAATCAAAATCAAAATCAATCAAAGCAAATATTTGTGCAGTACATGTGGTAGATCTCATCTCCCACTGTTTGAGAACCTTTATGTTTGAGGGTCTAAATATATTTAACTACAGGATTACGCTCCCCTATTCAACATATCATTAAAACGATCTACAAATTTAAACGATCACACGAGGAATTTATCAGACAAATTATCATACCCAGTTAAGTGACATTAGTTTGTATTTTTGATGCATTTTAACCCATTTCAGTGCTGCTCCTTGTTCATTTTTACACCTTATGGTTGTCACAGTATTACAATTTTACATTTTGCCAGATTTTTATATCACAAACACTTTTTAAAACAGAAAACATATGTATCTACTTACAGTACATAGTTTAATTTATGCTGTTATCACCTTAAAAACATAAATTATAATGTGTTTTGTTTCATTCATACACGTTCGACTATTTATTTGTTAGTCTGTTCACGTCTCCAATGTTCAAAATGCTACCAATTTACCTTTTCTTTAGTAAAAATTAGCATTTCCAGGGCTGAAATGCAAAGTTTAATCCAAAGACATTCATTTTTGCCCTGTTTACATTAACTTGTTGGACTTTAAAAACACAGTGGAGCACTTCCTCTATTACCACATGATATCAAAAGGTTGTACAGTGAGTGTTCTGTTTGATCAAAGAGGCCTAAATATGCAGGGTTTGTGCATTAAACATATGTAAATGAACCAAAACAAAACCCCAGAACTTTAATATATTTAGTATCATAAAGTATCATATTTAGTGTCATATTACTACATATTACTGGCATGATTTTTCTGTGACTTTTTGTTATTTTGAAGCTTTAAGTTTAAATCATAAATATCTTTAGGTATTGAGTTTAACAGTCAGTTTTGTCTAACCACTTTACGCCTTATAATATCCCCAGTGTCAACACATTAGTCATTTGTTGCCTCTGAACTTGCTTTGCCTCTATGCATTCCCTGTGTACATAAAAACAGTCAAGCGGTGCATCTATAGGAGACGTCTTTATGCGCCCGGCCTGTATTTCCAGTTTGTTTTGGCGCTCCTGACACCTCCCCTCCACCGGGACGCGCTCTTCTCCTCGCACACGCCACTTTGAAGCCTGTCGCCCGGAGCCAGCACGCTTCTTCTGATGTGGAGTCATTTGGCAGGAAGCATTTACCCCTGAATGACAGCGCGCGTCAGCCCCACTCACTCGCCGCTTTAATTCCGAGCTGTCAGTGAACGCGTCGCAGTGACAATGGTCAGACACAGTGCGCCCGGGTCCGGATCGGCTGTCAGCGCCGCGGTGGATATTATGACGGCCGAGGAGGGAGGAAAAACGCAATTTACTGAACGATATTTTAAGATGTCAGCGTGTGAATGCAGATGTGTAGGGCGACGATTTAAGTGAAGTCGGAAGCGCGGTGAATGAGAATGAAATATGAACAGCTGTCAGAGTACTGCGTTCTGAATACTTTGAATTTTCATGTTGTCTTGCATTACTTTATAGTGTAAAATAACTGACTTAGATTGTGTTTGTTGCATCATTTTTCTTACATTTATTTATCACTGATTCAAGAAGGCACACATACACTATTTCTATTTTTATATTTCTTATTAACATCATACAGTTTGAAGCCAGATACTGCAATATATTCCTTTGACTGAAGTAGGGCTGGGTGATACATCTATATAGTGTTATGCAAGATATAAATTTGGCCATATAATTTAAGCTGTTGGGCACCATTAAAAAGAAAAGTCTCAAAGTAATCTAAGAGGGATTATTATGAGAAGAAGTTGGCCAATTAAACGTCAATTAAATTCAAATGATTATGCCGGGTACTTACAGGCTATAAGTGGAGTACTATGTGATTATGCATAATACTATTAAGTTGGAAATGTTAAAATCTGAAACAGGAGTCACCAAAACTAATCTTGACATTTACATTTTTACATTTTTTATCATCAGCCTCATAGGAAACGATGTATTTAACAAAAAGATATGAACATATACATTGTTTATTGAGATATGAAAAATTGTACTGAAATATAGATTGAAGTAAGTAAATACTCTCTGAATACCACAAAATGAAAAAGTAACTAGAATACTAAATACTAGCTACTTTTTCATTTTGTGGTGTTCAGAGAGTATTTACCACAAAATGAAAAAGTAGCTAGTATTTTGTATTCTAGTTACTTTTTCATTTTGTGGTATTCAGAGAGTATTTACCACAAACTGAAAAAGTAACTAGAATTTTGTATTCTAGTTACTTTTTCATTTTGTGGTATTCAGAGAGTATCACAAAATGAAAAAGTAACTAGTATTTAGTATTCTAGTTACTTTTTCATTTTGTGGTATTCAGAGAGTATTTACCACAAACTGAAAAAGTAACTAGAATACTAAATACTAGTTACTTTTTCATTTTGTGGTAAATACTCTCTGAATACCACAAAATGAAAAAGTAACTAGAATACTAAATACTCCAAATTATAACTATAACTTAAAACTTGCATATTTGCGGTGCTTATATTTAGTTACTTCCCACTACTTGGTTTATTTATTACTTTGAAAATTTTTCACACCAAAAATGTGGCTTCTCGAATAGGACCAGATTTAAATTTAAAGATTTTAGATTTAGATTTAGATTTAGATTTAGATTTAGATTTAGATTTTAGATTTAAATAGGACCAGATTTAAAGTCTATAACAGGACTATTCCACATCTAATCTAGGCCTAAACCAGATCTCAAAGTGGACTACATCATTTCCACTATAGTTTTAAACAGATGTTATTGATCAAATTATCTCTAAATTGCGCAAACTTACAAATTGAAGCGCCTTGTACTTTTAGTAGTATTTATAATAGTAGTCCATGGTTGTCTCGGTGCTCAAATTTAGCTAAAAAAAAAAAAAAAAGTGAAAAACTCTTTGCACTTAGCTGCTCAGTCTTTATGATTATTATTAAGAGTTTATTTATTTCATTTTTGACAATGGCAATGTTCACAGTGAGACTTAAACACACACTGGCAGACCTTCCTCTCACAATCATTCTGTATTCAGACTATATTGATTTAACTTTATTGAAAAATGTCCACTTGACTTAAAAGGTGCTCTGTGGCGCTCTTACATTGCCAGATTCAGACTTTATTTAACGGCGTATTGTTGTAAAAATGGGACAAAGAGAAAGTAAGTGTGGGCCTAATTAAAGAGTGGAGTTTGCAATGGCGTCTCATTTACAGTAACTCCTGAACAGCCAATTATTCTGCGGCCGTATCACCCAGGAGGAAATGAGAGTTTGAATATTCTTTTTTTTTTTAACAAAATCAGCCTATTTTTGTGTTTGGGGGAAACTGTACAAAAAAACAACACAAAAAATGTGCAAAACATTGTTACGAAAAGTGCTGCCACTGGGGAATCTACTGTAAATAACACTCTGGTCTGCTAATAAACCAGTAAATCAGGTTGTATTTTTGTGTATATTTAAAAAAGCTGTGTTCAAATTATATTTAAACAGAAACTAAACACAAAAGTTCGCTACTAAACTGTTTATATGGTGTTTTAAGAGCTACAATTTGAATATCTACTGTTCCTAGTCGTTTTTTATTTATTTATTTTTGCAACTCTGATGCAAAACATATGTGCAACTCTCTGCTTAAAAATGCCTAAATCTAAGGGTTTTTTTTTAAATTGTAGTGAAAAATAACTGCGCAGTGTGTAGGGGGCACACACTGTTACTAAGGAAACGTAGAATAATAAACATATAACACACAAAATATCACATTACGACTGTTTTGGAGATTTTGTTACTCATAATTTATCTGATCTGCCCTATTAAACTACTCTATTACAGACTCACAAAGTATATGAAATAAATAAAGTGATTCACTACAATACAAAACTGGCATTACTACTGAGTAATTAAGTTAAAGTAATGACAAACTTACTGTTTTTTTGCTTTTTTGTGGTTCGAGTGAGTTCTCAGGCAGATATAATTTGCTGCTTCTACTCGAGACTGTAATTTCAAGTAGTTGGTGACATCACGCATGACTGACCTGATTACACTTGGCTGCGGGGGTGGAGTTTGAAGCGTTTATACCCATTTGACCAATCGCGCTGCTCCTTATTCCCCCGGAGCCCACTCCTCGCCCCCTCACGCTCTATAGCAGCTTTATTCGAAATGCGGTTGTGGTCGGAGTTTAGGAATTTGAAGTTTAGGAACAAAGTTAAGGTTTGTAAAAGGTGAAGATTGTTTTAGTGTGTTTATGTAAGCAGTAAGTGACCAGTTATTTACCAGGTATTTATTCCAATAGGCGCGCTGAGATAAAAGTTTAATAGACTTGGGATAGAATGGGATCTTTTAGTTCAGTATATTTGTGGACATACACATCAGATATTTACCGCACTAGTAAATAATCTACTGTAAATACCTTGATTCTGGTATTGACCAACTACATTACTGACCTGGTGAGTAAGAAGAAGCAGTAGTTAAGGTTAAAAGGTCCATATAACACTATTTTATGTATGTTCTAATGTTTTTTCCTCATCAAAAACATATAAAGGACCATATTACACTATTTTCTGATCTATGTTCTATGTTTTTTCCTCATCAAAAACATACCTAATAATTTCAGGCAATCTCTGCTAAACAAAAGCTAAAACGTAGCTTGAAAACGAACGCTTCACGATATCACAAGATGGAACTTTGCATCGGTATTTTTAAGTTTGGAGACATGAAAAGACTAATAATGCCCCATTCTTCACTTGGGAACCCTAATTTTGGTCAGTTCTACCTTAGCTGGAGGATTGTGCAGAAGAAAACGCAGAGAAAACGCACCTAGACATCGAGAGAACATGCAAACGCCGCATAGAAAAGCCTGGCAGTCCCGTAACCTGAACCCGTAACCTTCTTGCTGTGAGGCGGCAGTGCTTTAATCCTAATAGCATATACTTAACAGCCCACAGCGGTGACTTTGTGCCTTTGTGCTGCACACTGTGGTGAAATATGGCACTGAAGTTGAGTGTATGTTAAGAGCAGCTCGCGTGATTTATGACACTAATGGACTTGGTCTGACTGAGAAACCCAGGAGACCCGCACATGAGATCTTGCCTCCTATGGATTTCATAATGCCTCATCTGCACTTCCACAACAGTTTTGTCTTTAATGTGACAAATGGAGCTCGGCGATCAAATCGGAGCGGCAATTTGGGTGGCGACGGCTGCAGAACATTTAGATAATAGTGGATAGTGGTGAGCAAGAAACAAAAAATACCAAAAATCATACTTTATACTACATACTACTACATATATTGCATAATTAATCACAATACAACAATATATCACAATTCAGTGTTTCCCAGCGTTACTCGAAGTGCATTTTATCATTTTAAGCACTCGTTTTCAATCATCGTTCTTACCTTAGTTATTAATAAGTCCAAGCTTCACTTTAAGTTTGAAGATGCAGTTATAAAACTCATAAAAGAAGTGTCGCAGGGAGCAGTTGTGGTTAATGTAGCCATATACTGTAAGTACTTTATGATATTTCTCTCAGTTTGGAGCTCATATAAAAATGGATAGAGTTGTGTGTCTGTCTGAATGAATAAAGAAAGAATGATTAAAAGCAAATGAATACGTGAACAAGTGCATCAACAGTTAAAATAACACAATCCAAGACGAAAAACAACAAAAGGAAATAAGTTATAGCAGTAATAACGCCCACATAAGTATAGAATTGTTTTTTAAATCCAGTTCCTTACGTTGAATCACTGTTATGTCGTCTTGTAGCGAGCGTTACTATATATTAAATAGACACTGCCACGGCCCCGGTTTCCTGCTCCTGGCTTATTTCAGTCGTCTTTGCAGAATTACAGAATTATAGCGTAATATGTGAAGTTTAATTTGGGCAGCAGATGGTTGGCTGGTACATGCACACACATGATGAATGGGGACATAAACACAGAGTCTCCCAAGTAGCTCCGGGCCCTGCTGTCAATGCAATGAAAAAAGGACTTGTCTGAGTTTAAACACTACAATATGGCTCTGCTCCGTTTGGGGGGTTTAAAGGGGAGATTGTATTGGCTATTTGTTGATAGATTTTAATCACTGACTATTCACTGGGTTTAATTCTGGCTGTTGCAATCACAGGAAGTCATCAATTTAGTTTATTTCTGATTTGTCGCGGATCATGTACAAATACATTAATCTTGCAAAAGAACATAAGAACGCATAACTTTTCAGCATATCAGATGGCCGATGTTATTTTGACCTACCTGCTGTCTAAAGAATACACATAACGCTGTATTTGAACACTTTAAGTATTAAAAAATGACGAAAAATTTACTCTTTTGAACTTTTTGCCTTGTTATAATGTTGTTACCATACCACACTTAAAGGGCCCATATTACACAATTTACTAATCTACATTATAATGTTGTTTCCATATCTAAAACATAACTCGAGCTGTGTTTGTTTCATTTGCACATGTTTAACACACAAACTCTGCGTATTTAGAGCTCTTTGATGAACACTTAAAGTATTAAAATATATTAAAATATGACAAAAATGGACTCTTCTGAACTTTTTGCCTTGTTATAATGTCGTTACCATACCTGGAGTCAAACAGAAAACACTCTGTTCCAACTTCTGATGTCATCTAGTGGTAGTTTAAGCCATTGTTTAGCTTTTATTTGGTAGAGATTGGCAATTCCAGGGCTGAAATTATCCAAAAACACAATGCGGCACTTCCTCTTTTACCATGTGACATCACAAGGTGGAACAGAGTGTTTTCTGTTTGACTCCAGGTATGGTAACGACATTATAACAAGGCAAAAAGTTCAGAAGAGTCCATTTTTGTCATATTTTAATATATTTTAATACTTCAAGTGTTCATCAAAGTGTTCAAATACGCAGAGTTTGTGCGTTAAACATGTGCAAATGAAACAAACACAACTCGAGTTCTGTTTTAGATATGGAAACATTATAACATAGATTGGTAAATTGTGTAACATGGGCCCTTTAAGTGTGAAGAGATAACTGCTGCACTGCTCTATTATAGGATTATGATAAAAAAGGGCTGTGGGCAAAGTTATAGTTAATTTATATCAGATCATTTCAAAATTGGCCCTACATACCGGCACAAAAGTACCAGAGCTTATCGGCAATCAGTTTCTCTGCATTCTAAACAGCGCTGGCCATGAAAAAACCCTTATTGGTCAATCTCTAGTTTGTACCAGATTTATTTATTTTTTTGCAAACTTGAAACAAAATCTGCCCGTAACATTGCCAAAACTACTTGAAATTGCCCACCTGCTCTGACTTTGCTCCCTGAAAACATTTTGACAAGTTAATTAGAAATGTCCAGTCCTGACATAAGACCAGATGAATCATGAATACTTTATTACATCATTGCGCAGTTTATGTTCCAGTTTCTAGTTCATATTTTTACAATCTGTATATGATTTACTATAAAACTTTGATCTAGACCCGTGTTGTTACAGTACCAGCATTTCAAACTTGACTTTCATTGGGAAAGGGGAAAAAAAACAATGAAATAAAAACAAAGAAAACTATTTTTAAAACAGTAGATAATGATTTTCAGGACAAAATGTTTCTTTAATATTACCATGTGGTCTTAATATTTCAAATTTAAGTCAAAACATTATAAAACGACTCATAAAAAGTCAAATTCTTTCCTATGTGTGCGTTTTGTTTTGTAATTTTTGATATCATTACAATATTAGGCTAAAATTCGGATTTATTTTCAGTATTTTTGTCCCTGTAAAGACAAGCAAGCGGCAGATCCTCCACTAGAAAAGTTCCACGGTGCGTCTTTAAGCTTATAAATGATATTTGTGTGTTTACAGGTGGCTCAATGGCCCGAAGAGGAAGAGAAAGAACAGCCAATGTTCGGTGAAGAGTGTGACTGGTGAGTAAAAATAGCAAATCATACACGAAACGAAACACTACGAACTTCAAGTGTGAATGAAAAGTGACATGGAGCACGTCCCGACAGCTAAATCCTCCCCTGAGACGTCGTCCATACATTAAAAAAAAAACTCCCAACGTGCATTTTATCTCTCTGCTTGTTTCTTTTAGCTCTGATAGTGTTTGGGAATACAGTTGTCAGCTTTTCCATGAGCGAGGAGGAGAGAGTGAGTGAGTTCTGCTGCATAGACAAGAGCCATGCATAATTCATCAGTGCCTCTTGTACTTTACTCGTTTCATTTGTCACCTGCAAAGACACAAAAAAAAAAAAAAAAAACTCAAATCGAGAGCATCTGTCTTGAGTAAATGAAAACTTTGGCTCAGCTTGTGTCTTGCATTGTCTGAGTAGCACTTTTATAGAGGGGGCATTATGCAGAATTGATTTTTGAGCTTTCTACCTTCTTATAACATTATTCTCTCATCAAAAATACGCCTGAACAGGTTGTAGATGTCATAAAAAGCACGTCTTTGAGTAATTTAGTGATCTCTCCCTCTTCACAATCAATCTTAAGACAGGATTAGTCAAAACCACCGTAGATGATTCATTCCTTCAGTCAGTCATGTGGTATTTTGTGAAAAAAAATATGAAAACTATTGAAAATTACAGGAAGCAGAGTCGAGTTTTAAAAAGTAACGCCTCTATCTATGTCATCAATACAGAAATGTCTATCCAAAATGCAGAGAAAGCTCAATAATTGAATAATCGTAACAGTAATTATCTTTATGTATGTTATATCTGTCACCTATGATGGTCCAAATATGGAATACTAGATAAAGGAGAAATAAGTGGTCTAACCTGTCATATGCATTTTAAAACCATACCCCTAATTGACATTTTTCATAACTTAAAATTGTAAATCGGTTCACTGTTGGTCCAGGTACGTTGTCTGACTTTGCAGTTTGTTTGCAGCCTCAAAACCCGAAAAGCACTTGTTCTCCCTGGCCTTGTGCTAAGCTAACATCCTCCTTTTTCCTTTGTATTCATAACATTTTGCAGCACTTGTAGCAACATAACTATGATCTAAACTGTGCTTCTCATGCATAAGCTCTAATATATCTAAAAAATAAGTCACACGTTACTTTTTGCAAGGCTAAAGCTAGCATAATCTTTTTTCTGCCATCAGACATTACCTGTTGTGAAAGACATTACTTTGCTTTTTATTGCACATTACTTATAAGGTTCTATCCATGCGACAATTCTCTATAAATATACAAAAGCATGATGCAACTGTGCACAACAACTTCACAAACCTGACGCGATGTGCAGCAGTTTAATTAGCGCGTTAAAATTCAGAGTAATAATGCTAAAAGAAACATATAAACCTCGTTAGCAAGTTGTTTTAGCATTTTCCAAACAATAAAAGGTAACATAGTGATCTAAATGCATTATGTGATAGCAGTTAATATCCCATAGAAATAAAATACTGCCTTTTTAACGTCTGAAATAGCGAGAGTGAGACATGAAACGTAAATTGACGCGCTAAAATCTGTGTCAGTCGACGTTGTATCCCCAGTGAAGACTTTTTTCCGCACCTCTCTTCTCACAGCAGGGGCCTTGTACACACTCGCTCACCTGCCAGGCTCCATTTGGGACGGGAAAATCTGAGTCTGTGTGTGTGTCTATGGGGCATATGCCAGTCCCACGGCTTATATGTTCCTCTGTGGGAAAATTATTAAATGTTTTATAACGTATAATATTGCATCATACAAGGATGGAAACATAATTGGCAACTAAAAGGTCTTTTTATTAATAGTATTTAAAAGCATTCACCAAGTATTTGTGTTAAGAAATAATTAAAGGCCCTATACTGTGTGAAATGGACTCTTGTGAGCTAGAATCTAATGTATATTATAATGTTTCCTCCTCAAAAACTTACCTGGAGTTGTGCGTATTGTTTCACACATGTTTTATTAACTTTTTATTATTAGTTTTTCTACATCTACAAACCTCAAATGCTCTGTTCCACCTTGTGATGTCATGAATCTCTTGGTTTTTTTAAGTTAACAGCGTCTTTTACCTTTTGTTTAGCAGATTGGATGAAATTATCCAAATGATTTTAATGAAGATGGATGAGGTTTTAAAACAGTGGAGCACTTCCTGTATTACCTCATGGCATCACAAGGTGGAACAGTGATTTTTGTTTGAGAGAACTCCAGGTGTAATTTTAATGAATGAATCAAAACTGCTCAAATTCAAATTAATATTCAGATTTCAAGGCATTTTAATTTATATCCCTTTATTTTCTCCTTTTTTCCCTTATGAAAAAAGCCAGTCTGGCCTAAATATGCAGAGTTTGTATGTTAAATAACTCCAGCTTTGTTTGTGATGTTGAAATATTATAATATAGATCAGAAAATGCCATAATATCTCTCAGATTCATTCACAGTAGTCATTTCTGTCTTTGCAGTGTTATGAAAATGTAGTTTATTGGCAATTTCTTGCACATAACGAAACAATACTCTTTAGGCAACATATTTGACTCTATCTGAAATAATTCTTTCACAATTTTATGGGCAGAATATTCGCTTTCAAATTATGGATAACTCTCACCGAGTCGCATGAATGATATTAAAAACACCAACACTTGCTCGGAAATCCAAAAATATGTGAATACTGTTGAAATTTATGCCATGTCTTGTTGTCATGGTGATGCAGATGCGAGTTTCATGGTTAAAAATAAGCCGTCACAGGACTGCACTGATGCTTTGTGAGGAGTTTCCCATTTCCAAGAGTCTATTGCATCATTACACCCCCAATCCACTCGGGGTGCACTTTACAGATGAAAGTACCATTTCCCTGAACAACTCAATCAAAAATGTATTATTTATTCATAGTTTTTTTCCCAGTTCATCTTAAAAAGTCTAAAATTTCTAATCTCAGCTTGTGATATTATTAGGTTTACAAACTCCAATGTCACCTCATGTGCTGTTGCCTTGTGCAAACTTCCCTAGCAACCATTAAGTCGTTAGGGACCGGATTGGCTCAGCCTTCATTTTGGAATAATCAACAGATGTTACGTTAGGGAAAATTGCCATGACAAATTAATTAATTATCTCCAGACTATTTGTCTTCATAAATTAAGCAGTTTTAAACTTGACAGAAACATCTTTATCTTATTTTAATCTGGGAATCTTGCTTTGTGCCCTATGGTTTACGATGGGTGCATGTGAAATGCAGTTTTCTGTGTTATAAAATTAAAAATTTAAAGTTATTCTTGTAAACACGTGCAATTTCCTGTGGTAGAATTAACTGTTTACAACTGTCAAAATAGACGCATGTATTTGTTTTACATTAAATGCAAGATTATGTAAAAGCTACAGCTAATTTGTGGATCTAATCTCCAACAAAAAAAACATGTTTGACATTTGTGAGTTTTTGTTTGGTCATTTAAGTAAAAAAAAAAATCCTACATTGAGTATTATTGGCCTGCGCCCTCCATGTAAAGTTATGATGTAAAGTTAAAAGAAAATATTAAAGTAAAAGTTAAAAGTAACTATTAAAGTAAAAGTAACTATTAAAGTAAAAGTTAAAAGTAACTAATAACAACTTGTCATTCACTCAGAATGCTAATGCTAATCATGCTAACCATGCTAACCATGTTCCATTAGCCTATCATTGACCCCTATTGTTCGTCTTGCTAGCTAATGTACCGACAAACCACTGTATGTTTAATCACATGTTGTAAGGATTATTCTTGGCCCTATCCCACAATGTTAATGCTAATCATGCTAACCACGCTAACTGTTTTCCATTGGCTTATTACTGACCTTTTTGGTTATCTTGCAAAACCGACAAACCACTGCAGGTGTAATCACATTTTGTAAGGATTATTTTTTGGGCCCTATCCCGCAATGCTGAAAAGTGGGACTCAGATGCCGTTCCAAAAGCAATAATTGAAAGTTGAAAAGACAAAATATTTATCTTTGCGCTGCCACACCAGAGAAATTGGACTGGTTTTCTCTGGTTTTTGGCGTTGTAGCTTTAGTAATGTCTGGCTGGGAGCGCAGCAGGAGCAGAGCCAGGAGCTGCAGCGGTATTGATTTTGGGGCTTGGCTTGTGAACACTCGACCACAGCATTGGCCCCGACTCAGGGTGGCTTTGTGACTGCTCGGGGTGCCAGTCATGGGAGCTGATGTCTCCCAAAAATCATCCCCAAGTACCTTCTGTCTGCCCATTTCATACCATTGTATCCCCTACCATGTTTATCTTTGCTTATGGCTTTTTTCTGGTTTTTGCATCATCTTAATTGGTTTAAGTGGCAGAAAGTTGCAATTTTGTAGTTTCTTAATGGACTGGAAGATGGATGGAAGAGCCAAGTACACTCCAGGCATCACTGCAAACAAAAGGCTTTAGCACAATACATGAAAATCCTGGTTTCTTAGGAGTAAGAAATAAAATCTGCACTGTGTAACTTTTCCGGTGGAGGATTTGCCACTTGCTTGTTGCCATGGAGACGTTATTTCTTTGCCTAGAATGTTCCAAAGTACGGTTTTAAACTAAGACTTTCGACCTTTACGCAGGTTACGCTATCGGGCCAGTTACAGGTCAGATCTGTGGGGAATTTTTTGAGCAATAAAACAAGTGTAATTGAAAAGAAAGCTTCATAGATAGTTTAATTTTAACATTTCTGGCCAAAAATAACATCTCCATGGAGACAAGTAGATTGCTGATCCCACCAGAGAAGTTACATAATGGACCTTTTATTTCCATTAGGTTTACTTAAGCCTATATTTTAAAATTAACTATAGTTTTTACGTACAACATCTGTCTTTTTATTGTCACCGTTTTAGTATTTTATTTTTCTCATCTTGGTCTTGATTCAAACCCATTGAGTCTTATGATACACTTACCTCAAACCATTATTGCAGGGTTTCAGATGACATCACAACATTATATAGGCCAATAATATTTAATACAGATGGGATAAAAAAGCAACACAAAAAAAAAAAAGGTTTAAATGCTGATTTTTGCTGTAGCTCAGTATTCTTGGCTTTAGTCACTTGTAAAAATGATGAGGTTCAATATTTGTGCATTTACTTTTTGGATATTTCTTGACAAAGTAGAATGAAATCAAAAGGAAAAACTGTCTCTTTTCATTTTAGAACATGTAAAACACCAATTTCATCTTTATTTTTGACTTTGTTTTTTTTTGCCACCTGTTAAAAAGACGTATCTGGTGTTTCCAAGATCTTTATTATAACTTTAAGCTCTTGCCATCTGCTTTTACTATTGAACTGTGGTAACATATACAGTGGTCCTTTCTATAATCCTATTGAG
>JACN01132658.1:0-18621 GCA_000787155.1 Scartelaos histophorus | reverse complement strand
TTTTTGATAGATTTAGGCGTTTATATCGACTTTTTTGATAGAGCGGTTTGATCCACAATCCCGCAGGTTGGCTTTGCGATTCTAGCTCCCACAGATGATCGCTGTTGTTGTGTCCTCGGGCAAGACACTTAGCGCACCTCGCCCCCAGCGTCTGCGTACACCGGGTTACGAAACGGCTTTCAGAGTCTTTAAGGTAGGAAAGTGTTATATTACCTTTCGACAATGGAATCAGTCGTTTGCCCACATGAGCAAAGTTTGAAGGTTCAATTCCCGCTCTGCTAATGGTGCTCTTTTGTCTAGACCAAGGGCAACTGTGACTATTGAAGTAATTACCAAGAATGGAGAGTAAATGAATATAGAAATAGTAGTAGCAGTAGCAGTTATAGTAAAGATGGTCGTTGTACTTATACATTTAGCTTATTACAACTAGAAAATATTTGCTTAAAAATATCTCATAAATGTATAAATAATTCACTGTTTTCTGCATGCTGTTTTAGGTTCCATTTAACTAAAAAAATATTTTAATTCGATTTGTTAATTGCCATAGTAACCCATGACTGCCCAATCTAAACTCCCCATACAGTACTTACATGGGGATCTGTCCATGGTGCTGATTTGAGCTCATTTGGAAAACGGTATTTCACTTTCTGATCGATGTTAAAATGTTGCTTCCTCATCACAAATATTTACCTGGAGTTTATTTCATTCACACATAAACCCTGCATATTTAGGTTTTTTCTCTCAAACACATATTATAGATCTTATAATACTGAATAAAATGTAGCTTCAAAACTCAATCGCTTCATGACGTCACAAGGTGGAACAGAGAATTTGGTGCTTTGACCAATAAGAGAAGAGAAGAGAAAATAACAATTATAACCAATTATTATATATAAAATAGCTGGAGTAAAATGTACTTTAGAAAACAAAGCATACGAATGGGTTTTTATAGAGAGTATATAGGGAGCTGTCCATGGTGCTGAAGTGAACTCTTAATTTGAATTGGACATTTAGAACTTGTATTTTTAATGATAATACATGCAAAATGGGCAAATATCGCACAGTTTTCTGATCTCTGTACTATGTTCCACCTCGTGACATCATGCGGTAATACAGGAAGTGCTCCACTGCGCTTTTAAAGTCCATACACCTTCACTGGAATCATTTGGATCATTTCAGCCCCGGGATTGACAATTTCTACCGAAAAAAGGTTAAAAAAAATGAGCTTTTAACTTGAAAACTACCGCTTCATGACATCACAAGGTGGAACAGAGCAGTTTTAGTTGTAGATAAATAGACTAGACTAATAACAAAGTGAAACACAACTCCACGTGTATAACTCCAGATCTTAATGCTTAGAAGAGTCAATTTTTGGGGAATATAGGACCAAAAAAGATGGGTTTGCCTCTCCACAGAGCTGACCTTTAACTTCACTTTGTGGCATCGCCTGATTATCTCCATGGTAACAGGTAAGCTAAATGCCAAACTGTGGAACTTTCTAGGTAAAGCGTGAACATCTCTAGAGACACAAGTTGGCTGATTCTTCTCAATGAACATTATATAGAATGTTATTATGAAGCGATTCTATTAATATTGTTGTTTTATGTTTAATTTGTCTTATTATATAAAGAGGTGCTGTATATATCATTACATTGAACCGTGCTACTAAGTGTATATTTAGAATGAACAAATTAAATACGGAGGTGTTTTGACCTTATACCAGAACATCAGATGGAAACCAAACTTAGTAATTATCCTTCAGAAATGTAAGAATATATGACACTATTATAATTTACTTTAACTTGACTTGACAGTAAACAAGTTTTTCGAAGTGAGAGGAAAAATCTTTAAGCTCCATAGTATAACTTTATGGCTTTAGCTTAGATTTATTTATACATTTAGCTCAAAATACGCCGCCTCTCCACAGATCTGACCTGTAACTTGCCCTGGTTTGGTTTGAAATTAAGATAGAAAAGTTTAAAGCCGTACTGTGAAACATCCGAGACAAAGCAATAACATATTTATGGAGAAAAGCAGGTGAGAAGTTACACAATGTACCGTTAAATTTAGAGATATTAATTTTTCTTTCGTATGCATACATACATTAAAGAAAAAAAATAATAAAAAAGTATTGTCATGTCATGTTATCATATAAAAAATAAGACTTTAATGTGTAAAAACTGAAATGAAATAAAAGCCAGGATTAAATTTCTTGTTCTTTTTGTAGACATAATCAGTACAAACAAATACACACCCGGAATTTTGGATATGTCATTTAATATTTGAGTAAATTATGTTAAAAAAATGTGCCAAAAAATAAAAGTTCTTTTAGTTCTTAAGCATACACTTTCACTAGCTAAAATGCTAAAGCTAAAATGTCGCTGTTAATCCGGAAACTACCACCACATGACATCACGAGGTGGAACAGAGCAATAAAACAGGATTACTCAAACTAAAACTCAACTCTAGGATTGTTTTTGAGGAGGAGATGACCTTATAACACGCTTTAAAGTTTCCAAGGATCAGGAATCATCAACTATACACGACGTGAGACAGCAAAGTTTAAAAAGTTATGCAAATTCAGCGAAAGAACAAGGTCAAAATTAAAAGAATGATTAAAAAAAATGGGTCAGGGATTGAGTGGAAGGAGACGCTCTAATGAATAAAACGTCTTCATTTGGACAAAGCTTATAATCAGAAATCTGGGTCACATCACGCCGCTCCTCTGTGTCCACCTCCGATGCAAATCCGCTAATGATTTCTACATCTGCTTCGCCGTTTCTCCCGTTTCTCCCGGTCGCCGAAACGAAGCGGGATGTGAAAGCTGAGGGGCCGCTCCTGTGCGACGCTCAGACGGGAGCTAATTGAAAGTGGTCGGGGGTGCCGGGCTACTTTTGTAACACGGAGCGGAGAATTCACGCCTCGTATTGACACGTGCGTTATAGAAAATGGAAAAAGAAAGGGAAAAAAAAGCAGTGGGCGTGTTATATAAGGTATGTTTTCGTAATTGAGTTGATTTGCATAACCTGGTGCAAAGTGAGTGAAGTAAATAGCGAGAGAAAACTGAAGAGAAGTGAAGCGGCGCTCGAAATAATGACGCTGAGGCTATTTAAAGTGGAACTGTGGAACTTTTCCAGAGGGAGGTTAGGGTTAGCATGTTACTGCGCTGCTAAAAATACCTTTAAAGCTGCATATTCTTACAGATCTGACTTGTAATATGACAATCGCAATGGAGGCATATAAAGGTAGAGCTCATTTTGTATAAGAGTCAATGACATGATGCGTGTCCAACTGCAATTTTTTCAGTTAAAAAGGTTCAAATTTCATAATAATTCACCACCACCATAGAACCAAATCCTTTTTTTTTCAGTTATTCTGCATGTTTTTTGTACTTAAAGTCTTAAAATGTTCATGTGGTGCGACCGTCAACGCTTAACTGATTTTTTCTGATGCATGTTTTTTGTACTTAAAGTCTTAAAATGTTCATGTGGTGCGACCGTCAACGCTTAACTGATGATTTTTCTGATGAACTTCTTTAAAATGACTCTAAATCTAATCGCATTTATTTTCTTTCTTTTTTGTCATATTGAAATGTGGAACTAAATATTCAAACACATATTGTCCGAGTGTGTCCATTTTTTCCAAATCTCATGTTTTCATGTTTTCGAATCCCAATATCATGTTCATATGACTCAGAACTTAGATGAACATCCCAACCAAGTTATTCCCGGTTGGACCACATGACATTTTTTAAAGTCGTAGCCAATTCATGTACATAAAAAACACTAAAAATGCTTCATATAAATGTCAAACAAAGATTTATGCAGACCTGATATTGTAAATATTTCACATTGTAAATAAACTAAAATTTTAAATTTGCCGGTTGAAAATCCCCATGACCCATATTCAAAATACTGCAAACACTGTTTTCATGTTGACCCAAAGCAAATATTACACGACTCATAGAACGTGAACTTTGTACTTATATTCTTTAGACTTTATTTCAATAAAATACAGAGTTTGCAGTTCTCTCTATGTCTGCAGGTTTTCTCAATTAGCTTTAAATATCATAGATTATGCAAAATTGACTCTTGTGAGCTTTAAACCATGTTCGAAATGCTTAAATATTGGAGTAACCCTTTATTACCACCTTGTGATGTCATGTATAGTATTCAAGTTAACAGCTAACTTATATTTTCTTCAGCAGAGATTGGCAAACCATTAAATGTGCAGTATTTTTGTGTTAAACACGAGTGAATGAAACAAAACACGACTGAGAAAATAAGGTCATACGGGTTCTTGAACATGTTTTACCTCAAAATAGCTAAACGTGGCCGCTTTCTGTCTCCGTGTGAATCAAACGAACGACTACAGCAACCTCGGAACATTAGACGACTGCAAAAAGAAGCTATTAAGGCCCCTCCACGACGGCCTTTTAACTCCCGTCTTTTCTCCCGCCCACTCACGAACATTTAAGTAAAAACCAGAGAAAACAAACCCTCTTCTGTTCGCGGTTTTGCAGTTTCTCAACCCCCCGTTCGAATCTATAAGCGGAGTCCAAATTTGAAGACATCGGGGGTTAATGTTTGGCGTGCGCTCGTCACGATCATAATTCAGTCTGAGATCGCGGTCGGACACATGAAAGCCCCGCTCCAATCTCCCGTTTTCCCATCAGCCCTTGCAACGACGCATCCTCTCCATTACCATCGCTCATCTCGCCTCTTTTGTTTCGTCCCCATTCAATCCATACTCATTTCCCCCCTCCGCGCTTCCCGTTACCGAGCCTTTCATTTCACACCAATCTCTCAATCTTTTTTTTTTTCTTCCTTTTTTTCCCCTCGACCCCCATTCTCGAAGTCTTTTCAGCGCGCTCCGGATCGCTTCCTCCACCTGTCTGTCATCTTTTCTTTTCTTTTTTCCCCCTCTTTTCTGTTCAACCACCTCGCTCTGATTTCGTGATTTTTATTCAGTCCGTAGGGAGACCGGTGGATATCAATGGCCTGAGATCAGAGTGGTAATGGGAAAGATAAGGCAATTATAGGGAGCAGTGTCTCAGCGCCACGCGAAGGTTGGCGGTTCGGTCCCGGCTCTGGCAAGACACTTCAACCACAATGACCTGACACAAGTCCAATTGCAGTTTCTTCAGTTAAAAAGGTTCAAATTTCGTAGTAATTCCCCATATACCTGTAGTACCTCTGACCTCCATTTTTTTTTTTTCACAAATCAGAGTTATTTTGCATGTTTTTTGTACTTAAAGTGTTAAAATGTCATGTGGTGCGACCGTCCACGTTTAACTCATGATTTTTAAAGTTCTTTAAAATGACTAAATCTGATCAAATTTATTTTTTTTCTTTTTCGGCATATTTATTTATTAAGTTAAGTTTAGTTTAAATTTCAGTTTTCTTGAATCGATATTTCCCCCATAATATTCAAACAAATATGGTCCAAGCGTGTCCATTTTTTTCAAATATCATGTTTTCAAATATCAACCTCATGTTCATATGACTCAGAATTTAGATTAAGATTCCAACCATGTTTTAGAAATAAAACAGTTTTAAGGTTATTCTCGGTCGCACCACATGACATTTTTTAAGGTCAAAGCCTTTTCATGTACATAGAAAAACACTAAAAATGCTTCATATAAATGTCAAACGTAGATTTATGCTCCTGACACTGTAAATGTTTGAAAAAGTTAAATAGAAACTACATTTTTTTATTTCGCTTCATTGAAAATCCTAATACGTCATTGACCCTCTAACATTCGGAACATATTTTTGATTTTCAATATAGATTATGAATTGAAAATAAAGAAAAAAAAACAATAGTAGGTATTTTTCAACACAAAATAAGAGTAGTTTCTTTAAAATCGTTTTTATATAGATCAGAACCTTCAGATACGATTTAAATTGGTACATTCCTGGTTTATTTTTCAGTATTAATTCCTGTTCAAATATTAAATGGGTACAGATAAATTAGGACATTTTTATACAGCATTTCTACAAATTCAAGGCACTCGGGGCGTTTTGCATCAAGGAACCACACAAAGTATTTATCTGCGGAAGCTGGAATTGCACCGCCAACCTGTGGGTCAATGTGCATAATACAAAAAAAACCCACAAAAACTTTAGAGGTGCATGGTGCCTCAAATGTTCTTATTGCATTAAACTTTTTTCTTTTCATGGAGACCAAACCTGACAAACTTACAGGTCAGATCTGTGGAGAGGTGACCCCGCACACACTGAGAATACGCTTTTTTAGATATTTCCGTGCTATAAAACCACCTGTAATTGAATAAACGCAAGGTGAAGCAATGAGATATCCACAGAAACAAGCAATTGCTGGACCAAAAAGATATATTGTACTTCCTAGACAACATTCTCCTCCTTTGTTGCCATATCTTCTCTCTTTCTCTCTTTCTAAACATCTTTTCATCAGTCCTGTCCACCTCAAAGCCCTCTGCAGACCAATTATCTCCTGTAGGCCATGTTTTTTTTCCTCCACCCCTCCACCTCCAGACAATGGACAGTCCGAGCAGTTCAAGGGCACCTGCACAATCCTGCAAAATCACATTCGCTCTCATAGCTATTCATAAAAACCTTTTCCTATTGCGCCGTTCCTCGAAAATCTCAATGTTTGGAAAGTAAACACGGTTTTCAGACGGATTTGACGGTTAAATGGAGCGTGGAGTTTGTTTCTTGGAACAAAACGAAAGGGACTAGTTACGCATCACAATATAGATCATGTTTTGTAGAGCTGTTTCAAAATCTGCCATTAAAAAGCTATTGAAATCTAGACTAGTTTTTGCCATTTTTATAAATTCATTGTGCAATTTTGCTGACTTTCGCTTTTCGTTTAACCATAATTCCATCGCCAACTGTTTCCTTTTCGAGTAATCCAATTTGTTACGCTTAATTATCCATAATACTCCCAAAATATACAAGCCAGAACCAGACAATTTGACAAAACTTTACAAAGACGAGTGGATTTGGAGCTCAGTGATTTTAGACGCCATGATTGACAGGCAGGTTAACCAATCAGAAAGAAGCATGCTCTATTTGTGCCAAAAATAAAAAACCCATGGCAAACAAGATTTTAGATAGAATCAACAACTGAAGCACCAAACTATCATGTGTCTCAGGTAAAAGAAGTTATATATTTTGTTCAGAATGTAAAAAGACACTCGTAAGTTTGTTTTTTTCACGCTTTATTGTCCAGTACAAGTTCTTATTGGAGTCGAACAAAATGTATATGGGACTGCCTGGTTACGCAATACAGTGTAGATCAGGTTTTGTCAAATTTGTCTCCAAAACCGCCATTAAAAAAACAGAAATTTCGACACATTTTTGCACGTTTCTGAAATTCTTGTGCAATTTTGCTTGGAATATTCCTGAGATGTTTCTGTTGCTCAAATATGCAATAATTATTTCTGCAAACGATCTGAACTGTAATGTTGCATAACGCTGTAACCTGCTTGTGATATAAAGGTTTAATCTATACTGTGGAACATTCTAGACAAAGCAATACTATTTCCATGGAGAACAGCATGTGGAAGACCCTCCACTACAAATATTACGCAGTGAATCTTTACACATCTTTACACAGTTGCACCATTTACATGAGAAAATTAACTCAATTAGAAAAAAAAATGTAATTCTGCTTTAAAAAGACCATGTAAACACTTAATTCCGAGCAAACTTTGGTCTCGAACCGAAACAATTTTTCTAATAATTGCGCTGGACAAATTACAAATAATGAAATGAGTGGAGAAAACAGAAAAAAATGAACTTTTTCTAAGAGGTAGGGGAAAGGTTTGAAGAAAAAGGGTTCGCAGAAAGAGATATTGCACAGATCAAAAAACAAGATCAAACAGTTGAAGCAGGAGAACAACAAAAGCTAAAGCACATAAAGGAAAAAGCGTAAAGAAAAGCAAAACGCCAGAAGCAGCTGATTGTGTTTTTTTTCTTCCCGTAAATACATTGAAGCCCCTGTCCAATCAGAACCCTTTTCGAACCTCAGATGTTGAACGGAACCATAAATAAAGCTGATTTAATGTGTTTTCCATGTAAACCTTAATTTGGAATTTAAGGATAACTTAAATCCAATCTGTTTATTTTCGAATAATTAAATTTGGCATTAAAAACATGTAAACCTGGCCAGTAAAACCCAATATTTTAGAAGTAAACATCATCTTTGGTTGCTTTTCTGGTTATGATGTGATCACACTGGAGCGCAGAATGAGAACGCTGGTGCTGCGAATGCTTCAGGCTGAAATTGTGAGCAAATTGATTGTACAGAAAAGCCGGCTCTTAAAAGCAAATCTCCATATGCAGTTGTCACTTTGCGCGAATAGTGGTCTGTCGCTATGGCTACATCTGTGCGAATGTCATTTTGAACTGAGGAATGTGGGATTTACCGGGCTCACGAACAAGTGTTGAAGGGAAATCTCGACGGCATGAACGATACAAAGACTCTGTTCGAATTTGGATTTGAGAAACCTGCAAGTGTATTAGTATTAAAGGTAAAAAACCGACTCTTATAAGCTGTAAGCCACGTTAGAATGTTGCGTTTTGTTTCATTCATGCAAGTTTGTCTGTCTGAAAACGCTCTTCACCTTATGATGTCATGTGGTGGTAGTTTTTGAGTGGTTTACGTTTTGTTTCGAAGATATTGGCAACTCTAAGGCTGAAATTTGATTCGAAGTTCGATTATCCTTCCGACTCGGAGATCGGAGGAGCTTGGAGAAGACCGAGCAGAGTTTCTGAGATAGAATCCAAGAAGGCCAAGATGTTTTCATTGTATTTGGACGTTTTGGTGGTTTAAATAACAATTTCAGTCACTATTATTATTGCAGTACATTACCGCATCCATATCACTGCCTATTCGGTACGGTAGTTGATGTCGCCCATGTTTTTAGCCATTTCCTCCTAGCTTAACTCGGCCAAAATGATTGACTATCTCACGACACCAGCGCTTTCGATTTTGCGTAGTTGAAGCATATACTCATTTTGAAGCCTGGTACTCGGCCAAAGCTAAAGCAACAACAGCTTTCCAGTTAGCATCCATGTTTTTCGAACACACGAAACATAACAACGCACTCAAAGCTTGAACGTGACGTCATATCCGAAATGCGAGTCTGAGTCGGGTGGATAAACGAATGTGGCATTATCCAAACGATTCTAGTGAAGGTAGAAAGAGTTTAAAAACGCACTTTCTGTAGTAGCACATGAGAGAATATTTTAAGTTTAAGAGAAAAAATATGCACGGTTTACAAATGTGTGCATGAAACAAAAGAAAAAATAAATAAATCCTGGTCTGTTTTTGATGAGCAACATGGGCCTTTTAAAGATTACCCAAGTTAAAACAAATGCAGCAGAAGAGTGGGTAAAGTTCCTGCCATAAATTTGCATCTTAAGCAAGTGTATGGTATTTTGGTTCAATATAAAACATTACACTCTCTAAATGTTGATATACTGCCCATATTTCACTTCACAGTTGCCTTATTGTAATGGGAAAATTCAAAATATAAATCTGCGCTATGGATTACCGTGCCAAAACGGTAAACAAACTCGCCTAAAACAGCAAAATCGTGCATGATCTAACTGCATAACCCACAACCCCCTTAGCATGTTCGTTTAAATACTGCATTAACACCATGATAGGACTTAAAAGGGTGAGTCTGCATACGCTACCGACCTGTTCCACCCACATGCTAGTCCAACACGTATCAGTCTAATTACAGGCGACAGAGGAGGAGCTGAGGGGAAGCCGTGGCCACTTGTGTTGTGGTTCACCGGAGGCTCCGCGGACTATTTTTACCCGCAAACATGCACGGAGAGAAAAAAAACACACTTCCACAAATGAGCACATGCTAGCGCGACACAGCTGAGGGCCCCTAACGCATCGGCTACACTGCAAAACTGCAAAAGAAACCGCGTTAATGAGTCCAAAGCGCTTGAATTCGCGTCGTTTACTAGTTTATTTAGGTTTTTTGGGTTTTTCTGTCTTGATTTTTGGAATTTCTTAACGGTAAGTTTTGATCTGTTATGAAGCGGAGTTGTGTTTTATGTATAACGCACAAATCCCGTACATTTCACTGCGTTTCTAAACTCCATACACCTTCACTCGAATCATTTCAACGATTTCAGCCGTGGAATTGATCATCTCTGCAGAAAAAAAAGGTAAAAATGTAGCTGTTAGCTTGAAAACCACCACTACTTTGTATGATTAGTTTGAGTTTTGGAGACAAAGTTACTCAAATATGTGTGAATAAAACAAAACACAACTCCAGGTATGTTTTCGTGGCGGTAACAACATTCCAACAGTCCATTTAGCCCAAAAAAAAAAAGGGTCTTTAACCTTATAGCGATGACAATTTGCAAGAAACACAACTCCAGATGTGTTTTTGATGAGAAAATGGGTTCTTTAAGAAACCGCAGCTTACCTACAGTCTGTACAGTATCTCTTTTTACAGTGTACGGGGGATAAACGGGCTAAAATAAACGGTTGCTAGTGCTACTACTGCTAGCGCGTGACGTCGGATCTCGTGATAAAACCTTCGGGAGCGTGCTACTCGTGCGCTATCTCATGCAGACTGAAGCGGCGGCGTGTCCGGGGGCATAAGGTCTTCCGCAGTCTTTTAATTGGACGGCTGTTTTGACAGGCTAATCTCGGAGTCCATCCCACCAAGCGAGCCGGGATCCATCAGGACAACGGGAGCAGCGCGGCATGTTTAATGAACTAAATGGTGTGTGCTTTTATAATTAGGAGCCATGTGTCCAGTCGCGTGGATTTCCAGAGAACATATCGGAGCAAGAGGTCGTCTCCACTTCACGTCGGTATGGAGTGGAATCCAAGTGCGCGGAAGGGTTTCGGTTTGGAAAGTGATTGCAGGTCCGACGTTACACAAAATGGACTCTTGTGAGCTTTTAGTCATGTTAGAATGTTGTTATCACCCCAAAAACATACCTGGAGTTGTGTTTTGTTTCATTCACACATGTTTGAGTAACTTTGTATGATTAGTTTGTGTCCAAAACTCAAACTAATCATACAAAGTTGCAGTAGTTTTCGAGTTAACAGCTACATTTTTACCTTTTTTTCGGCAGAAGATGATCAATTCCAGGGCTGAAATCATTGAAATGGTTCGAGTTAAGGTGTACGGAGTTTAGAAACGCAGTGAAATGTGCGGGATTTGTGTGTTATACAAAACACAACTCCACGTCATAACAGATCAAAACTTACCACTAAGAAACTCCAAATATCAAGACAGAAAATCCATAAAAAACTAAATAAACTAGTAAACGACGTGAATTCAAACACTTTTAACTTGGCAATTTCAGCCGAAATTATCCAAATGTTTAAAAACGCAGTGGAGCACTTCCTGTATTACCATATTACATGACATAATTATGTGTTAAACATGTACGAATGAAACAAAACACAACTCCAGGCATGTTTTTGATAAGAAAACACCAGTAAATAGCATAATACTGCCCTTAAAAACTCCTTTCTAGCTCTATTTTAAGTGGTTTTAGATACATAATGATATAATATAAAGCTGCATTACAAGACTTTTCTGCCACCTGTTCGTCTCCATGGAGATGTTATAGCTTTTCCTAGAATAATCTTGCTCCGTGAAGACTATAACACCACCGGGCCGTGTTACAAGTCAGATCTGTGGGGAGGCGAGCTCATTCAAAAGAGGAAAAGTAATTAAATATACACAAATAAATCTAATAAAGCGCATTTTTGTAGATGCGGGAGGTGTGCGCTTTGCATGCTAGTTG
Source organism: Scartelaos histophorus (assembly GCA_000787155.1). Classification (NCBI taxonomy): domain Eukaryota; kingdom Metazoa; phylum Chordata; class Actinopteri; order Gobiiformes; family Gobiidae; genus Scartelaos; species Scartelaos histophorus. Next base: position 6,838 of record JACN01132658.1, on the reverse strand, counting down.
TCGTTAGCCTTACTGTGACAGCAAAGTCCACTAAAAGTTGCAAAGTATATGAATAATTAGGATGCTCAGAGAAATAACTGGCCCACTGCAAATTATTTAAAATCATAGAAAAAAATTGAAGTATAACGCTTTTAATTTTGGCATTCAGAACATATTGGAGGCACTGGCAGAGTGGTTAGCCCTCATGACACCTCTATATTGTCTATTAAGATGCGAGTGGAATTTGTCATTTTAATCATCTGAGACAGTCAATTACAGCCACTTCAGGATTATGGTACTGTGCTACAGAAGTACTTTTTTACCTTTACCCGTGACCTTAACAGACTAATTAGAAGTGTGGGTGCAGGCCTGAGATGTAGAATTATTAGAGGAAAAATGTAGAAAGCAAATGCACGCACCATTAGCATCGACGAGACGCGGGAAAAATCATGCTAGGTCTTCGGTAACAATGGCAGATAGATAGATTCGAATACAAACGATTTTAAATATGCGTGCGGTCAACAGACTCATTCATCCACACAAAGGACAACACTAATCACTGCTGCTATGTTTTTCATTATGCAAATGCAATTAGCGATGTTCAAACGCCAATTTATTTAGATTTCACTTCAAATGACTTGTTTATTTTAACCCATGCTCCGTCAAATGTCATTTTTTCCTTGATTTGAATTACTAATGCTACTTATGCTAATCAGGGGGCTAATTGTTGTTTGTTAACTGCTGGATCACAGCACATTGCCAGGTGAAGTTCAGATCCATTCTAGCGTGAATAAAGTCAATAGAATGAAATGGGATGCATGGGTAAACATTGATGTTCTGGTGTTTAGAAATGAGCGCAAACACAAAGTCTGTTCGCAGGCAATAGCGGGGAGAGAGATTCGAACCACAGCTGAGGCCGGTCACGTGGAAAATGCGAAGGATAAAGCTCTGTTATATTTGTTACATACTGTGGAGCGTGTGGGCTCCTTATGGCCGACAGCTGGCGAGACGTGCGAGGTAAAACGTACAGCTGTGGCCGCGAGCGTTTCAGGTTCAAGGTTTGAACACCTAAGAGCGTCAGATCTAGTGATTTGAAAGTGCACGATGAATAGGATACAGTGATATACCGATAACAAGAAAATGAGATAGAAATATGTCTTTTTTATGCCATTTTATTCATGCACAAGAGCTTCCTGTATCACTTGCTGTTTTTCGTCTCCAGTGCGTCCAAAAAACCCCACAAGGATGAGATTTCTGAACTTGTCTGGTTCTGGTACACATCGTCTAGCCCAAGGGTCGGCAATTACTTCATTTTTATACATATTTTACTTTTGTTGGGGAATTATCTTGGAGTTGGAGTTGATGCCATATAATTTTAAAAGAACTGATTTTAATTTCTAATTTGTCAAAGAAAATGTGCGTCAGTCACATCATCAGCCTTCGCCTTTACGCGCTGGCGGCTTTTGTCTATGGATCTTTTAAAATAACGAACACTGCAATGGCCTAACCATGAAAAAAATCCCCCAAAAAAGAAAAGCTTGAATGCTTGAAATGTGGCGAGAAGATGTTGAACAACAAAACAAGCACTTTGCATTTGCCGAAAAATACAGATATATAGTTTTTATTTTACTTTCACACAAATATAGGAGGGACGTTAATAGGCCTACAATTCACAGTTGAATTGATTTCAAAGTACGCCTACAAATGCACTTCGATTTTTTATTTTTTTTTTTGGGTAGAAGAAAGGGCAAAACGGCTCTTTTGATGATAAAGGTTGCACACTCTTTTTTCTAGCCAAATAAGTGAGTTGTAGAAATAGGCAGAGATGGAGAACTTCACATCTATGAACCTCTACGGTCAGCAGTGGCAACAAGTTCAAGTTAAAATGTTGATAAAGTGCCCGGTTTAAAGAAAAAATTACAAATAGATAAAATTGACCGAACTTTTAGCCATGTTATAATATTGTTACCTCGACAAAAACATACCCGAAGTTGCGTTTCGTTTCATTCACACCTTTATTATTCATCCGTGTACATTTCCACGGCTCAAAATCCACCTTGTGATGTCACGAAGTGGTAGTTTTACCTTTTACCTTTAGTTCAGTAGAGACGGGCAATTCCAGATCTGAAATTTAACCAAAGGTGGGATTTAAAAGCACAGCGGAGCACTTCCTGTATCACCAGGTATGTTTGTGATGAGGACACGACATTATAACAGACCAGAACATAGATATACGCCTTTGAAGCTAACTTTTTTTTTTTTTGTGAGCGCTACAATTCTTAGTCAAAATGAGTAATTACTGAGTACGCATCACCGGTTTGAAGTACGCTGCCCAAACTACTTGCCCAACTGTGAGTGACCTAGAAGTTTATTCGCTAGTGTTTGTCCTTATGTTAATTGCGCATTTTGTCTTCCGCTAATACAAAATGCCTTTTAGCAGAGAAATATTAGTCCCTGTAAACACATCACTTCCCCTATACCAGACTATTACTCCCTCCGCAAAGGTTGTTTAAGGAAGTGGGCACTGGACTGTTACAACAATAAGAGGAACTGATGAACCACTGGGGTAATTTTTTACTTTAACTTGCATTCGGGAACGTCTAATACCCGCATTTGTTTGAGAAGTTTTGTAGTTAAAGGCCAAAACTGCTGCTCAGGCTGGTTTCTGCAGGGAACTCAAATATAGCACTGTGGAAATGGGCTTAGACTGAGTGAAACTTTCTAAATGGAAAGATGTCCAAATTAATTCAGAAAGTACAGAGCATAATATGTTACGTTGTCTTTTATTAAAATGTATCCCTTGGGCAAAAGAGATAGCAGAAATGACTGGCAGAGGCTCCGGTTTCCAAGTTAACGTATTTAATTAAGAGTGGACGGGGAATTGTTCAAATCTGCGCATGCTCGGAAAGAAAAAATAAAGACTCTACATCTAATTACGCAATTAAATTAAGTAAATAAATACATTGTGTTGTTCTAAAGCTGGTATCTCCAGTTACGTTTTGTTTCGTTCACACAAGCTCAATTAATCATTTATTATTCGTCTGTCTGCATCTCCAAAGCCCAAAATCCTCTGTTCCACCTTGTGATGTCATGAAGAGGGAGTTTTCATGCTTTAGTTCAGTAGAGATGCGCAATTCCAAGGCGGAAATTATTATCCAAATGATTATGGCGCTAAAAAGACACACAGCGGTGCACTTCCTTTATGACGACATGAAATCACGAGGTTTTCTGTTTCAACGTCAAATGTAAAAGGTAAATGTGAACTTAAAAACTATCACTTAAAAGGTTGTATAGAGACGATTTGTCCTTTTTCAAATGCTGCAAATGTGTGAAACCTCCTCCCCGACAGCTCCAGCCTCCTCCTTACGCCAAAAACCTTTACAGCCGCTGCGCTGTTGGTGCTGCTGCTATTCTCTTTTACTATTATCATAACTGCAACGACATTCAGAGTTATAATAAAGTTATTGTGCGAGAGAAATGTACGCTGTGCAAAACCTTGGCGATGACTTTAGATTTACATTTACGTTTTTAATTAAGTAGTTTATCCTAGAAAATAAGTTCTCTCTTCATCACTGCACAGGACTTGTAAGTACCACAAGCAGCAGCAAACAGACTTTTTCTTTGCACTGAAAATCACGTTTTCAGATACAGGTTAGCATATTTGTGTCCTGAAAAACGTCTGTCAAGCTCTTGGAAATAAAGCACATTTCTCAGTGATAAGCAGAAGTTTCCTGTCCAGAAGTTAGGTTACTGAGTGACAATTAATATCTTTGACTGGTTATTGATAGCGGGTGAATGCTTGTAATTGCGTTGAAGTAATGTACGTTTTAGAATGATGAATTTTAACTTTGTAATGTGATTTTCTGTTATGTAGTAGTGACAACTAACATCTGTCAAGGGACCACAGATGAAAAATAGTTGTCTGGCTAACTCTGCCATATTTACATGCAAATGTTAATTAATATGCACTGTCCCTGAAATAAATAAATAAATAAATAAAATAAATAAGAAGTAATTTAGCTCCAGCGCCTCAGTCTTTAGACCCTCGTCTGCTTCAGTGACGCCATCACTGGAATGAATCTCCTAGAATCACCTTCGTATGGCTTCGCCCTTTTTAACCTTCTCCTTTCAGCGACCTCAAAAATGGACTTTCTTTTACAGAATTAGTCGTGGATTCTTGTCGTTGCAACGATCTTTGTGCAAACTGTGAGGAAGCTACAGCTCAAAAAGCCGCTAAGAACCGCCGTATTGGTTTAGTAAACAGCGTCTTGCGTCTGTATCAGAGCCGAGCGTAAACCACTTAATCCTAGTGAGTCAGTTACACTTGAAGTAGGGAGTTTGATTGACAACCCAACAACCAACACTGACTATTGTTTCTCTGGCCCCACCATGTCCAGAGTTGATGGATTTTCATTCTTTTTTCTTTTTTTTTCTTTTTTCGTTCATCATAATTCCAAGGTTGCTACGCGTCTATAATGCTATCACTGACAATTTGCAACCAACAAACCAACAAAAATCTCCATACAACCTTTCATGACATTGTTTTAAAGCTCACAAGAGTCATTTTGGCGTAATATAAGACCTTTAAAAATATTTCTCATTCCTGGAAAAAGAGACGTTAGAACAAGTGACGACAACCTAGATAAAAACTGCATATCGACGTATAGATTTCCTTTCACTCCCCGTCGCAGTATTTGCAGGATTTGGCCGTGTTTACACAGCATCCGTTGACATTTCTTCCATCACAGCTTGGAATGTAACACAGTAATTATTAAAAAGTCAATATTTGAGGAGAACATCATGCAGACGAGTGTGTGCATTGGGGCTGATGGAGCTTGAAAAACGCCATTAGTAGAAATTGGGTTTATTTTCTCGGCGGCCGTGTCAGTGTGGGCTTTGGTACTGACCTGTTGTAACTGTTAACCTTCCAGTCTCATTCCAGTCCATTTAACAAGCACACACACCACAGGCTGCTTTACATGTGTACTCGGAAAAAAATCGCAGGCAGGGTCGGGCATCTGCGAGCCAAAGGTCTTGACATTTTGTGTAGTCGGAGGCAGTTTCGGCGGATTTATTTAATTTTTTTCACCGCTGTAAAGTCTGACTTGGATTTGGACGCTATTTTCTGATCTATTTTATAATGTTACTGCCTCAAAAACTTACCTGGAGTTGTGTTTAACGCACAAATATCCTCTTCCACCTTGTGATGTTGTGTATTAATACAGGAATTTTCATTTATTTCAGCTCTGGAATTGCCAATCTGTACTGAACCTAAAGTAAAAAGTGGCAATTTATGACATCACAAGGTGGAACAGAGCATTTTGAGCAACAGTGTGAATGAAATAAAACACAACTCCAGGTTTGTTTTTGAGGCAGTAACATTATAACATGACTTAAAGCGCAAGACAAGAGTCAATTTTGTGAAATATAGGACTTAATAATGAATTAAAATCCATAATTTTAAGTTTTTTCATGCACAATCGCTGCTATATCTGGTATATTATCTAATTTTCTTTTAAATGTAGTGTTTTCCCAATGTTCCCCATGTAATTAATAAAATAGAAATTCTCTTATAATGTCAAATTGTGTAACATTTCACCCTAAAAACGATAAAATACTGTTTTTATAGCACTAAAAATGACTTATAAGTTACCCTAGTGGTCGTCTTCCATTGCTTTAAGATAACATAAGGTAAGATTTGCCGTTATTAGTCCCACAGTGGGGAAATTCCAGTGTTGCAATGCACAGTTCAAGAAAAGCAGGAAAATTGTAACATGCAATAAAACAAGATAATAGAAAATGGCTTAAAAATAAATACAAAAATAGTCTTAAAAATAGACTCTAATGTAACACACTGTTTTATGTACAATAAAAGCCTGAATTTGCCTAAAACTTTGTACTTTTGGGTCCAAATGCTTCATGGTAGAAGATTAAATACAATATTAACTGAAGTGTTTGCAAAATATAATGCGTAAATAAAGAATAATCGTAATTGTAAGGCCAGTTTAGTCATTTTACAAGCTGTACTGTTACGAATATGATGCAAAACTGTATTTTTATTCTCAATATTTATTCCTAACAGTATTGGCAAGTGTCTCCTCCCTCCTAATGGGACTGTACGACTGTTTCTGAGACACAGCAGGTGGGGAGTCAGCTCTTTTATGACTCTAAAATTGGACAATTAGCTCTGAATGCTTCTCGGGGGTTTTGTGAAGGAGAAACCCGCTCGCGCTGCTCATTTCTGGACACGCTATGATTGTTAATTACGTCCAGGAGAAGTGCGGTATTGAGCTACATGACGGCGCGCTGTCACCTGTCCACTCCGATTGTGCGTCGGTGTGTTCCTGAGGGGCCCGGGGATGTAATTACAGTCTGATCAATGGGGCTTCTGCGGGAGGCGAGGCTGGATCCATTCATATTACATGTGGATTGATTCATTTTCACACATAGTTGGGTTTAATTTAATGTCAGGATACAAAGAGAGGGGAAAAGATGGGGTAACAATGTGGGACTAGTTAATAGCACAGGTTAGGCTCGTCATCACCGACCGTCACCTGCCAGGAATGTTCCACAGTGTCACATTAAACACCTCCACTGTGATTTTACTGCTCAGAAGTACCAGAAAAACAGAAATTCTGACTGTGAGCGCTCGCCTCTCCACAGATCTGGCCTGTAACTTGGTCTGGTTTGGACGTTACACTGTAAAACGCTCAGCCAGACAAAAAATAATGATTTCCATTTAATTAAAAAATGTGTAGGTGATTTTCTTAATTATAATTTTTCATTTTTACATGCATCTACCAGATTTTCTAGGCATTAAATTTGTATTATGTATTTATTATTTTTTTATTATTATTAT